>NDGM010988886.1:0-11336 GCA_002564305.1 Octomys mimax | reverse complement strand
TGTCTGTGGTCTCACAACACTAAGACACGAAGCTGTGAGCCACAGGGGAAGCCAGGGGAGCTTTACTAGACAGGAGAAGACCAGGAAAGGATTTCCAGGAGGGGTCCTGCATGGGTGGGCAATGCAGCCATGGTCAGAGATAATTTATTCAGCAAAGCCACAGTGTGGGCATATTGTGGGTCAGAGAACAAGCAACCCAGCAAGTACGGCCTCTTAGTGAAGGCTGGTCTGACAGGGAGGCACATCCCAAGGCAGGGGTGCCCTGACGGGCCCAGCGGTTCTGGTCACACCTGTGCCTGGTCTGAGGCCATCCTTGGTCCCAAGGCCAGGTGGCGCCCATCACAGTGTGCCTGCCAGCCGCTGCTCGTCTCCAGCCAGGCCTGCACCTGGCTGTGGGGGCTGCGTGCCCCACTGAGGGCTGCCTCTCCTCAGGCTCCCCTGCAGTGCCGCCTCGGGGAGTCTGGGCTTTGTGTGACCTGCTCGAGAGCCCAGCCCCCTCTGACTGTGTGTGGACTTCTGTCTAATGCCACTGTTGGTGGAAATGGCTTTAGAGATTTTCTTTTATTTCAGAACGTGGTGAAAGCCGAAGCTTCCATCAGAGAGAAAAGAGGCATTGTCGCCTCTGTGGCTCTCATGCCTGATGGCGGTGCTGCTGTTTTGCACACTCGAGAGAGTGTCGGAATTGAAGTCCTCACACCAGCTGAGCTGTGCAGAGCGGCCCCTACTGAAACACTTCACTCCTTTCTTAAGAGTTCAGAATTTCCAGATAACAGCAGCCCAAACATTTAATTTTAGCAAAATCAATGAAATTGAGTTTAAAAATGCAAGAATATGTTGTTTCAAAATGTATCATTAATAGGACTCTATTTCAGGGACAGGAAAATCCTGAAAGAAATTCAGTTTTGTTCTTCAGGATGGTAAGAGATGCTCTCAAAGCCCCAGATAATTGGGTGTCAAGACTTCACGCCATGGGAGGGGCTGACGGGCACTCAGTGAAGCGTCCTCCTCTTAGAACTCTTATCGAATAAATGATAAGTGAACTTTAAAGTAGTAGGCTTCTGTCTCATCTAAACCTTAGCATCATTTCAAAGAAATGTAATGTGCCAGCAGAATTGCAAGGGAAGCTGAGAAGCTGAGCCCGGATTGACACCGCTCCTGTGCTACAATGCTCCCCAGGTCTGAAGCTGGCCCGACATACCCAGCACTTAGGCCTTGGTGACTTTGCTTTCCACAAGGGAAGGTAAACAAACATGTACGCTATTCCTCAAGGAGACATAAGACACATAAATGCCCTTCAGGCAGGGCAGCCAGCTGCAAGCTCGTGCGCGCCCTGGCAGAGCCTACACACACGCACACGGCCAACAGCAAATGTGGCGCTCGGCAGTGTGCTTGCACACGACACCAAGAAACAGCAGGACACGCTCACTGCCTTTCCTGGTGCAGATTCACAGTTCTGTGACTCGAGCCCAAAAGCCATCGGAAACCAGCACTGCAGGCATCCTAGGGCAGAGCGTTTGACATGATTCCTGAGAGCCCACGGAGCTGGCGGAGAACGCGCTCCTCGCATTTAGTCCATGCTGGGGCGCAAGCGGCCTCGCCATCTCTAGGAAGGGAGCACGCAGAAGGTCACTGCTGATGCTGTGGAGGGCCTCGTGCACACTTGTACACACCGAGACCTGGAAGGTACAGAAGGGGTCCTCAAGGCTAGCACACTGCTCAGGGCTTCTAGAGAAGGTGGTATGTCGGGCAGGCCTGCGGTCCCAGAACCGAATGCCTATCTTAGCTATTTTTCACTCATTGCTGGGACCAATACCCGACAGTCAAAGGAAGGAAGGAAAGGTTTATTTAGCTCACAGTTACTGGAGGGTTCAGACCATATTCCACTGGCTCCAAGGCAAACAACAGCAGTTCATGTGGCAGAAAACCCTGAAGAGCAGAGGAGGAGCAGCCACTGAGGCGTCCATCAAGACTCTCTTCCTTCTGGGCTGACTGCCAAGACCGCACTCCACAGAGAAGATCGGTGCTCCTCCAGAGTGGCTCGATCTTCCGAAGGCTGGGATTTCCAAGGGCAGGGCGGCCGGAAGCCCGCCTCAACCCCTTTACGTACACTTTCCGTGCTGAGTCGCTTTGGGGCGGCCCATGGCCCTAGGGTGGAATCAATCACACCCCAGTGCCGGCCCAATAGCGCCCTGGGTTGGGCCCTGCCTGCCTGCCTGCAGGGCTGCACCCCCACACCTGAGCCAATTCAGCCAAGTTGACGCAATGTGTCAACTCCACAATGCCTACAGCTGGAAGCTTGCAAGATACAGACCACGGAGAATTTACAGACCGTTTCAAAAGTGAGAACTGTGGACAGAGCTGGGCATTCGTCCAGGTGTGAAAGCCCGCTTCAGTACCCGTGAGCCCACCCCCCAAGGATAAAAGGAGGAAGCGTGTGCTAATGGATGTGCACGCCCTATGAAACGAAGAAAGAACTTGTGAGATATTTAGAGAACCAATAAAAGAGAAACAAGTCACAGTAGAACTTTGTGTAGCTACAAAGGGAAGCATTTGTGGGCTGATCTAGCCCAGCACCATTATTCAATTTCTTTTTCAGCTGGAAAGATTACTTTTCATTGTTACGTTAGTCCCTTTGCGGAATTAGAACTTTTGTAGCCAAATACTTAATAAGAACCTGGACCTTACAATAAGACACAAGCAGCCCAAATGTGGGCCGACATACGTAGCAGGAGAGAAACAAGATCATCAGACGGGAGGAGCTGGACCTGACCCAAGGGGAAGGCCCGGCTCCGTCTCTGCTGTGGTCCTCAGGCCAGTACTCGGCCGCCCTCCTCTCCAGGGAAGACGCCAGGGCCTCGGGACAGCGGTGTGCTGCGGGAGTGCGGAAGGACGAGGGAGGAGGCCGGAACAGGGGAGCCCGGGAGGCCCATCGTGTGACTAGGAGGGAGGAGCAACGCTGCAGCAGCCCCAAGCCTTGCATTTCACAGTCCAGGAGGACTCGCCCAGGTTGGTGAAGGGCGCTGGTGACTAGCTGACGCACAGGTGCCGCGCCTTTCTTCACAAACGCTCCTGGGTAGCCGACACAGCAGCTCCTGACTTCTTGGTGGGACAAGCACTGCTGTGGAAACGCTTCCGGAGCTGCTGGTCGAGGCTTCAGCCCGCGGCCTATCGGGACCCCGCGGAGCACTGGCCAGCGCAGACCGCGCGCCTGGGCACAGGTGTTTCTCGCCGCTTAAGGACAAAACAGAAGAGCAGCGAGGAGCAAGAAGCAGGCTCTTCAGAAGTCTCTGTGCAAGCTGCTGAGGTTCTCACGAAGCAGTATTTTGCAAGGAACTGAAGCACGTCTTTAAGCGACTACGATTGTGGACACCACTGATTTCTATTTTCTCTTTCCATAGCTCCTGGCTGTTTTGTCTGAGAGCAGTACCTCGGCTGCCTCTGCTGGAAATGCTGAGAAGGAAAGCAAAGTGTAGCCGTTGAAAGGCTCCGACTGCTGCTGGACGGCGCTATAGTTTAGGTCTAGAGAAAAACTCCTGAAACATTGCTTAGATTGGAATGAATGGCAAGTGGCTGGTGGCTGGTAGAGGGAGGTGTGTGTGGTGCTCGAGGAAGAGCCAGTAAGCTGGGCCCTGGGGAGCAGAGACTGGATGAGCTGAAAGCGGTCAATGCAGGGGAAATACCGGGCACAGGATCGCTCGCAGAGCCAGGCGGATGGCACCAGGCTTCAACTCCAGACCCAGAAACAAGTCCTGCGGGAGGTTGGTGTGGAGGACAGGGCAGTGTGGAGGCATGGGGGTGGGGTGGGTAGCCGAGGTCACCTTCACGCTGTAGGCTGCCTTCTGGGGCTCGCCCCAGCACTGAATCCCAACCATGACCTGAACTTTGTATGTACGTCCTAGTAACAGACAAAGAGCAGTGAAGAAAGACCTGGAAAAAACGTGTCAGGGGCAGGAAAAAAAAAATATAAGAAACGTGCAAGGAATGCAGGAAGGGGGCCAGTGCAATGGCGAGAAACAGACACCTTGGGTGGAGCTGAAGTCAAGTGGGCCCACACACCAGCACCAGCTGGGGAAGCACAACACTTTTCCTCTGAAATGCACCAGTTTGTACTCCTAGATGGAAGTGTCTCGTCCCTAACAAGCCATCTTCAGGTTTGGCTCCCCCGGCCTGCTCACCCCACAGTGTGAAAGACACCAGGCCTTCTGCAGGGAGGGCGGGCTGTCCACGCAGGCAGCCTCATCGCTGCTCAAGTCCCAGGCTCCCAAGGGCACAGCCGCTCGGTGCTGAGTCCAGCCGTAAAGTGCATGAGAAGGTCACCGTTGGGCCGGCCAGCATCCCACATGTCCTTGCACAGAGCAAGGGAATGAGAAATCTAAATTTAAGCAATTATCCTGGCAGGCGGTAGCTGCTGGCAGTGCGCATAGCTGGACACGGCCATTAGTTTTTATGCTTTTTAGTCAAATGTGTTACCAGAAACCCAATTTAGTCCTGACAGGATACCAGGAGGCAGCCAGAGCGTGGGCACTGGGGAAAGTTTCCCCTGATTGCTGTCAACACTGTATTTATATATGTGGGGATGCTTTAACCCATTTTCTTTGCTTCTGTGCCCATTGCTATCGATACTGCAATCTTTCTGCCTATGATAGTTAATGTGAGCAAAGTGTCATTTTTTCTGTTAATGTCCCAGTGTCCAGGCAGGGTGCCCTGTACCAAATGACGTTAGCTCCCTGGCCCACGTGCCAGTACATGAATGAAGGCTGGCCTGCGCCAGAGCAGTGAGGGGCAGACCCAGCAACAGCTGGGAGGAAGCCCTTGGCAGCGTCTTCACCGTGCTCACTACATGCTGCCCTGGGACCCCAACATGGTAGCGAAGGACAGGCCACAAGGTGACAGCTAAGGAACCTGATAAGCAGGACCCTGATAGGATAAAGACTGCTTAGCCTTCCGGCAGCAAAACAGCAGAAATCCAAAACAGTGGTTGCAAAGTCCAAAACCACTTCCTATGAGCATTTAGAACCTGCTGTGAGCTGGGGAAGTATTTTGCCTGTTTCGGTATAAAATATTGTTAAGAGTTCCTCAATTAAAGAAGGGGAGTGAAGCTGAGGTCAATAAACCTTACAGTGAAAGACCAGACTCCAATACGTGGAGACTAACGTACTTCAGGAATAAGGGGCAATGCTGTGTTCCAGGCAGGCAATGTGGAGCCCTCGTCACAGGAAACGGCAGTGTCGAGTTAGCACTGAGCCATATTCCTACTCTCTCCTTCCGTCTTTTCTATTATTTCAGTCCTGGGGATGGAACCCCGGGCCTTGAATGTGTGCTGCACTCTTCCAAGGGCTCGTGATTGCAAAGGACTTTGGCGATAGTCAGACAGATAGACAAATAGATGTATTTCTTTACTAGACACCTGCTCTGAAGGCACGTGCTGTATTGCGGGTGTCACTCGAGTCCTGGAGAACAGCGGTGAGTGTGAGGGAGGCGGTCAGTGCCGCTGAGGTGCTAATGTCCTCGTGTGGCTGATTCATGACAAATACATCAGAATTTTCAGGCGGTGACACAGCCTACACAGAGACTGGAACACACTCCTGGGACACCAAGCCGGTGGGAGGATGTGGCCGGCTGGCGACAGCAGTTAGGGACTGTCGGGGTGAGGGGGATATCGGCTTTACCGCCATGAGTCAGGCTGGAAAGGAGACTTGGAAAGACTGAAGGTAAAGTGAGCCAGAGAGGAAAACGTTCTGTGCCGGGGCTTGCAGAACAAGGGCGAGGGCACAGTAGAGGCGAGGAGAGAGGACACAGGCAGGGCCATGGGACGAGCCACAGCTGGGAGAAGGAGCTGTCTTCTCTGGGTCCGTGGAGCAGCGCAACGCCCAGGGAGGGAGCTCGGCGCAGGTGGGGTGACCCGATTCTGAGTCTCAGCAGATCACTCACTGTGGCTTTCTGCAAGACAAGAGTTGCCAATTACAGGACTCGCGGCTGCGGCATAGAAAGAAGGCGGCGCGTCCCACAGAGGGGGGTGGCTGTGGTACACTCGGCGTGGAGAGATGCTTCCCAGTAATTGGATTTAGGGATCAGGAGACAGAAGCATCCCAGCCGAGCCGGGGTTCTGAGTGACAGTCTCTGGGGAGCTGTGTGCCTCCCTTGCAGCGGAGGGGATCCATTCTCCTTCTGCGGGATTTAGTTTATTCTGTCAGCCAAGAATCATCAACAGAAATGGCCAAGGAGCGAAGTAACGTGGCCTGATCTGCTTTTATGATCGTAACATTAGTAGAGCAGAGAACGCTGAGGTAAGCCTGGGCCAGAGACAGCCATACCATGCGCGCAGGTATCCACAGCGCTCGAAGTCCACAGGTACCTAGTTGCACATCTGCACAGTAGAGGAGTAGGGGTAATATGTGAGATAGTGTCAACAGGGTGGGGTCAACTAGCTTCATTCCCCCCAAATAAGGTGAGCCAGCAAAGTAGGAAAAGGTCAGTGGCCTCCATCCCTGTCTAGTAGGTTCCTTGAACTAGAGAAGAGGGGGTCAGTAATATGTGACATGGCACTTTTTTCCCAGTGGGTTTGGTAAGTGCAAAATGCATAAATATCAAACTAAAGCTTTCTTAAATAATACTAGAGCAGTTATAAATCACTCTAAAATAAGAGAAGTATTGAGAGAGCTTTTAAATTTTTTTATTTCTATATTTTAAAGAATACAAAATAGTGGGCCTAAGAGGTCTCTCAGTGGACTAAGTGCCTGCTTAGGCAAGGGCAGGGACTGGGGTTTGACCCCCCTGGCACCACATGCCACACCAGCCCTGCCCCTGGGTGCACTGAGCCGGCCACCGAGGGGCGTGGTGGTGCACCCCTGTAATCCCAGCAGTGGGGAGGCTGAAAGTAGGAGGATCACTACAAGTCCAAGCTGCATAGCGAGACCCTGAGCCAAATACATAAAAAAAAAGGAATACAGAATAGTAACGCAAAATGCATTAGAAGCTGCAAAATTTCACTAAACCAAGTAACAGGAGTTCAGAAAAGGTTATTGTATTGCATGATGTTATCTTCAAATTAGTAGTTTGGTGTACTAGATATTAAAGGTGAAAAATTGGTTTAACAAAATAAAATGAACAAAAATGTTATAAGAAATTAAAAAGAAAAAGAAATGAAAACATTAACTGCTCCTTTCAAAACATCAGCAGAAATCGGCAGTACAATTATCCAAATGATCCTGCGGTTCATACCTGGAATTTTTACATTAGAATGTTGTTCTAAAGTTATGCTTGTCAGTAAACTCTGCGGCACCTAGCGTGGCTCCACGGCATGCAGGAGAATCTGCAGGCAAGGCCAGTCCTGGCCACGAGGACACTGGCCGAGACATAACTCAACCTTCTGGCTGGCTAGGAAGAGCTAGCTGAACACCTGAGCCTCATGTGAGGTGAAGACACTCATGGGTGAGAGCAGCTAACAGAGGAGGAGAAAATATTCGCAAACCCTACAGTGTGTAATGGAACTGCTTCTGGAATATCTACAGAACTCAACTCTCAAGAGTAGAAGCAACACTGACTCAAGCAAGGAGCTGAGGCCAAGTTCCCAAGATTATCCGTGTGGTCTGAGTAGAGTTGTGAAGGCACCAAAGCTCTCGAGGGAGGAAAGGTTGATGATTTCAGGAGCAGGAGACGTCACAAGGCCGAGAGGGCTGTGACCACAGAGGGCTTGCTGGGGCATAGTTACACTTACACAGTGGCCTGAGTGTGCTGACACCACTAGGGCAACTATTCTGCAACAAGTGTGTGGCCCAAGAAAATCTACATGAGAAATAATATTTCATATGGCTAAGTGCACACAAAGATGAGTGTGCACAAAATTTGTGAAATTTGAGTAAGGCCAGGAAATAAATGGGTATGAGTTTTGTACTTGTGATATTTTGCTACAGTGATGCGAGATGGTACATCAGAGAACACAGCCTGGATGTCAGCTCCAGGAGTTGCAATAACACATTAAAATTATCCAAGATGTGTACAAGATTTACTGATCGTATTTCTTACAGCTGTTCATAAATCTAGAATTATCTAAAATTAAGATTTTTCTCCTGGAATCCTGCAGGGGTTTGGGAGTCCCTGAGCAGCCAGGGTGTGAATTATGTCGGTGAGAAAATCAATGAAAAATGCGACCTAAACTTACCTCATGTGGGCCGCTCTTTCTGCTCACTCAACCTGGAGCTGCTTGGGTGCAAATAAAAATGCCTGTTGCTCCCTACCGCGCCGCTCGACCTGTGTGCCACCAAGGAAAGCCGCCTGTCTTTGCCTTACGTCAGTCCCAGGTGTGTCGGATAGTGCCACCCACTGAGGACTGGGGACTGCCTGAGGCGCAAGCGTCCAGGGTCGGCCCAGGGGCCTGCAGACCCAGGCGCCGAGGTCAGATGCAGTGGGAGCCTCAGCACTCCAGGCTGGTCTCCAGAGAAGAGTCTCTGGGCTGCTGCAGGGGTGCTGCGGAGCCAAGCGCGCCCCCGGGCCTGTTTTGGAAGGGAAAATAGCACAGACGGCCTCACAGTCCTTGTCCCAGGCCTGCCAGCCTGCGGCTTCCCAGAGCCTGGCAGTCCCTCCGGCATGTGAGCTTCCCCATGCTTGTTTCTCTTACTAAATTCTTTCTTTTAATAATGGAATTTGGTAAGGATTCAGTGAATTACAATTTTAGGCTCTTTCCAGTTAGAATTTCAGAATTCTTTTACTATAATTTTCATAGTTAAATAGTTACATTAAATTTTTGATTTTGAAAGATTGTCATGACAAAACAATGCTTACGTTCCTTATGTCCCGCCAGGGTCTGCATGTTCTGCTTGGTCCTCAGAGCTCGTTTGGTGGCCGAGGCAGACATGCACATGAGAAAGGCGGGCTGTAGGCAGGCGGCTCTCTAACATTGCTGCAGGCGATTTATGCACTTCGTGATTTCTTTCCAATGTCTCCCATTAATTTGCAATTTCTGGTTTGTAACCAGGATTTGACATTGATTTTTCTTGCTAGGACATTTCAACACATTTTGTTTTCTTATTTACCTCATTTTTCAACGGGCGCTAGAAGCGAAGTAACTGCCTGTTAAAATGCTGGTGAGAAGGGATCATTACATCCGAGAGGGTGATTTATGTGCCGTTAGGTGCAGGACGGAGTCTTCAGAGCAAACGTGGCTAACTCACCCTTGGCGGTACAGCGCGTCTCTCCTGTTCGTGTTGCACCATTTTGAGCCTTTAAGTCGAGGTTTTAGGTGGATCAGATGTGAATCCACCCTTGATAGGCCTGGAAGGGTCACCAGTTGCGTACACCTTATTCAGATATTCTTTGAAAACAGATGTATCTTGTCCTTTGTTTCATTAACTTTTTAAGCGCGAGTACATTTGTAGAATCACTGTGGTAAATTAGCCTCTAAATGATGTATGGAATGGAAAGGGCTGCCAACTGCGATGACGGGCCAGGCTCTGCAATGCTGGGCTACTTCTTTGAATGCGTGTGTGTGTGTTTAGTCCTATTTAAATTCCCTTTGTTTTGGACTGTAAATGTATTTTTAGAACTCTTTAAAGTTGAGATAGAATTGTAATTTGGATTCAACAAAGAATTATTGAGATTAACATGGTAAATTTCAATATGACGGTTGTGTGTACTCCATGCATTAGCAGAAGTAGAGTGCTTTCTTCACTTGTAAAGGGTGCCAAGACCTCCAAAAGCACTTGGGCAGAGCCTACTAAGCTAAAATAATTCAACCAATCCTGGCACCAAACTTGGTCATCCATACTCAGGACATGTGTCAAGCCCCTCTCCAACCCTAAAATATGTTAAACCATAGAGATTAGAAGAGAAGACACACACTTGACAGTTCAACTTAGATTTTGTATAATAAAACGTTTTTCCAGACTGGACCTGGGCATTATGGCCCTGTAACCCTAGTGCTTGGGAGACAGAAGACAGGAGAATCACTGCGAGTCCTGTACTACAGAAAAAAAAGTTTTTCCTCATTATGGAAAAGCTGCTGCATCTTTTCTGAAAATAATCTCATTTATCCCTAATGTGTACAGACACCTCCAGACACCCCAGAGCTGCCGACACATACTGGATGCGATGAAAGTCACAGACGCCTTTCCGGAAAGCACACTGTCCACCGCATCAGGGTCCTAGTCCTGCCCACCGTGCTTTGCTGGAGTTCTGTCCAGCGTCCCAGTGTCCACAGAAGAGTTAAAGTGGAATCCATGTCTGTGTCCACTAGGTGTGAACCAAGGAACAGAACTATGGCATCAGTCACTAAGTCACAAATCTTAGCTGATTTCAATAGAAATTAATTAGCATTCTAAACTTGATTGATTTATGCAGCATTTTATATTAAATTATGAAGCTACATTTTAAATTCTTTTACAGAATAAATTTTAAATTCACCTGGAATATCTGAACTCAGTTTGAACAACCGCATCCAATTTCAAATTCTCCATCAAGCGCAGCCAGTCTTTCCTGTGGTCAGCACCCCCTGAAACGTGCTCTGCCGGAGTCCACAGCCTGCTCACTCTCTCCAGGGAAGAACGTCCAGGTCCACATCTACACAGGCGGCTGCCAGAGCTGAGCGCAGTGAAAAGCTCCAGCAAGGACGGAAGGTCAAAGCTGGCACAGATGTGGGGCTCACCACTCGGAAGACGGGCAGGCATCCTAGGATAAGCCCCAGGCTGAAGCGACCCTTGGCGTTTGTCCCAGTGCAGGCAAGAGGGACAAGTTTTTACCCCACCCTGATCAATTCCAGACTCGTGGAGCCTGGTGAGAGTGGGAAACCTGGAGAAGAGCTGGCTAGGGGAGGTGGCGCACCCCAGGTGGGTGTCCTCTGGGACTTGGGCTGGCACACATGGGACCAGGACGAGTTCTGTATGTCACCCGACCCCGGCGGCCCACGGCCATGGGCTGCACACGGGAGCTTCATCAAATCCAGGAACAGCTCACGCAGGTCTCTGTCCCCAGTAAATGGGCAAGAGCACAGTTCAATGGGACACATTTCAGCCCACCCCTAGGGCTCCTGTCCAGGACGCAGGGCATTCGCCACCTACTTCCCATCCAGCACACACTGCTCCCTCATTCTATCCTTGGCAATCACAGCTGCTGGAGCAGCGGCTCTGTGGACAGGGGACCTGACCTTCCTCTACTGAGGGTGGGGCTCCGGTCCCCACGCTGCCCTGCAGTTACCTTTCTACTCCCTCGCTGTGGCCAGAGAGCCCAGAGGTGCACAGGTAGCAGGTGGATGACCGCAGGACAGAGCACCTCCTCAGAGTGCTGTGTCAGGCTCACAGCCCCGTCTCCTTCCAATGACCGCAGCCCCGTCTCCCCCCAATGAC
>NDGM010988864.1:0-10082 GCA_002564305.1 Octomys mimax | reverse complement strand
TGAAATCTTATATTATTTCTAATTTTTATAGTACTTTTTAGCCTTTTAAAAATTTTAAAAATAAATAAAAAGATTACATAGAAGAGATGATGAAAGATAAGCTCTCCTATTAAGGCCTGTTTAGAGCTTTAGCATTCTACTTAATCAGAACAATCTTTCACAGTATGTTACTAGGATCAGGGAGTTTCTCTATTTCCAGTATATAGCCTCCTCTCAGAAATTAAGTATCTTTTTTCCCCTTTATTTGGTAGCAGGAATTGAATTTAGGATTTTGTGCTTGTCAAGCAGGCACTGTGTGACTAAACAATTTCCCCAGCCCAAATTAGATACCTTAAGGGTCAATTTATATTATGAAGGAGTTTTTTTTTGTGTGTGTGTGTACAATACCGGAGATTGACATCAGAACTTCACACTTGCCAGGCAAGTGCTTATGCTACTGAGCTATCTTTCCAGCCCACTAAACTATCTCCCCACATTTATATTATGAGTTATATGATATCTATGGCAGTTCTAGTTAGAACATTTATAGTTTCTTGTGCATTTCACATTATTATTATTATTATTATTATTATTATATTGCAAATTTAGATGTCACTTTAGGGAAAATGTACAAGAGAAGGAACTTCTATGAACTATGTTTATCCAAATGCTTTATAGTTACAAATCTTAAAAAAATTAGATTATTTAATATTAAACTCAATCAATGTTCGCACAGTTTTCATTCATAAATATAATTTTATATTTCATTGTGCTCCATGGTCATAAGTAAAAGGAAGAAAAGTATAAAATATAAACATCAAGTGAACATCTTTAAAAAGTACTCAGAGACATTTAAAAAATGTCTAGAAAATGCTCACTATTCCCAATTTTAGAAAAAAATATATATAGCATCTTCAAATCTCTATATAATTTTATAGCAGTAGAAAAGTTCATATTGATATAGGGGAATGAAACTCCCAACCTGAAAGACACCTGGGCCGAGTTTGTGTTCTCTAAAACTGAAGAATAAATTTCATGAACAACAGAGGTTAAGAGCAGAATGGTATTTATTGAGGGGAAGAAAACTTCTGTCCAAGAGAGGGGATGGAAGGGGGCTCAAATAGTTGCCAAGTACTTGCCTTTCCTAGGGATTTTAATAGAGCAATAGGTGGGTCTAAGTTAGGAAACATAGGAACTTGCCAGATGGGCATATGGATGGACAAAACCATGGTCTACCAATAGGATGACAGGCATAATTTCTCAGGCAAAATTGATTAAATCCAAGATCAAATGGGGAAGTCAGCCATGTAGCAAGTGGACATGAATACAGGACAGGGCTTTTCCTGTAGGGAGTTGGGGTAGTGGATCTTCCTGGCTTTTTCAAGGTGACTGATATCTATTAAGAATATCTATCCCTGATGTCTGTCTGTAAGGAGATATACAGATGCAGTTTTTAAATCTTTTGTCTCAAGATTTAAAAGTGGCAAGGTGTCTTCTCTTCCATATTGGCTCCTTCAATGGCCTAATCCTTTCCATCTAACTCAGCTTCCTGCAGCAGTATGCCATTTCAAAAGATCACAATTTACTAAAATAAGTTTTCAAAATCAGGACAAATTTGGATGCCTCATATGTTTTTGACTTGGAGAAATACTGCAGAGGGTGAGTAATCTCAATAGTGTCTTACTAGCATGAAGAGAGGCCAATGGATGAATATAAAGGAAGATGACCGCAAGCATCTACCGTTAGGATATACCTTAAAGTGTTACCTAGCTAGTAACAAAACAGTTCACTGTGAAGAGGATCATCTCAATAAATATTACCTAGAAAGTGGCACAGCCGGTGAAGTTGTTACTAAGCTTATAGCATAAAAGTTAAACTCAAAATGAATTTAGTATGTCAATGTAAGGTCTAAAGCTACAGTCGTACAAGAAAGCAGAGGGGGAAATCTTCACGACTCGACAATAACTTCTTGGATATACAAACAAGAGCAAAAACATCAGAGGCATAAAAGGAGAAATATATAAAATTTAAATAATTTCTGTACCAAAGGAAACAATAAAGACTGGCCTGTAACCTACAGAATGGAAGAAAGTGTTTGTAAATTTTAGAGTTAATAAAAAAATTAATGTGGAGAGTACACAAAAAAATTCCTAGAGCTAAGGAAAAATATCAAAAAGCCAAACTGCACAATTGGCAGGTGATTAGAATCGAAATATTCACAAAGATGATTCACAATGGCCAGGATTCAAGCGCAAAGGCGGCCACTAGCAACATCAAACATGGGTTGGACAGACAGCTCAGGGAACTGAGGTGTCTGCTGAGGCAGAGAGGGGTTCATGGGACGCTGAAGAGAATCACTATGAATCTGATCTACACAGTGAGACCCTGTAGACCCTGCAGACTCTGCACTAAAATAAATAAATCAATCAAACAAATGTAAATGAAAAGTACAATGGCATACCTTTGCACACCTCTTTGGTTAGGTACTATCTGAAAATTCACTAATATGCATCTGGTAGGGAATAGGGAAATTCAGGTCCTTGTTCATATTGATGGGATTGTAAAGTGCTCAAACCAGTATAAGAAACAATCTTAAAGTTTCCTTAAAATTTAAAGGAGAACGCTTACATGATTGAATAATCCTATGTATGCATATGCAGCCAAAAGAATTAAAAACAGAGCCATGAAAATACTTATGGCAGCCCACATTCACAGAACTATGATTCAAAAGGAGTAAAAGTTTCATCCACCCAGATATTAATAAATCAATAATGATCAACAAAGTGTAATCCACTGACTGAAGAGTTGAACACAGCTATTTATTATTTCTTTATTTACTTACTTATTTATTATCTTCTGGACAGGGTCTCGCTATGTAGCTCAGGCTGCCCTTGAGCTCACTTTGTAGGCTAGTCTTCAACTCACACGGATCCTCCTGTTTCAGCCTCTTGAGTGCTGTGAATGCGGGTGTATACCACCACACTGGGCAGCTTCTCTATGGATAAGATATTGGTTCCATTTTTTTTTCTTTTTTATTGTTCTTTATTTGAAAGAGAAAGGAACTGCTGTCATCTACTAAATCAAAGGTGAAATGAGGACATTATGCTAACAAAGTAAACCTACCCCAAGATGACAAAAAATGACTCCTTTTATATGTAGTACTTAAAGTGATCAAGGGCCAGCCAAGTAGCTCAGCTGTTGAAAGCTCCTGCAAGCAGGCACAGGGGCCCAGAGATCAATGCCTGGGCCTGCTGTGCCAGCCCCACCCCCGGGGTGCGCTGAGAGGTCATTTAAGACTGGGCGTGGTGGCACGCACCTATAATCCGAGCTCTTGGGAGGCTGTAAACAGGAGGATCACTATGAGTCCGATCTACTAGTGAGACCCTGATTACCCTTAGACCCTTCCCTAAAATGCAAAATAAATAAATAAATAAAATAAAGGGGGTCAAATTCATAAAAGAAAAATAAAAAAGAAACACTGTGCAGATCATAGGCTACAGGAGTGGAAAGGAGAAATTGATTGAAGGATGTAGAGTTTTTGATTCAGGAAGGAAAAGTATCCTGAAAATCTGAAGGAGCATACTTACTACTGTGAAATTAAAAATGGTTAATATGATAAATTTTAGAGTTCTTGCTTCTTTGAAGAATGAACTCCCATAAGTAAACATTATAATATATGTGCAATAGCAGAAAGTTAATAAAAAAGAAGAAACATGAAAAACGTTTATAAAAAACCTACAAATACAAAAAATAGTAAGCCTACATTAGAGAAATAAGAGCAGGATTTATGCAGAAATTTCAATCAGATGAGAGGGATGCCCTTTCAGAATGCAGATGGAAAGTTCAAAGAGCTATGTAAGATTAAATAAAAAGACAACACAGCAAAGAGTGAATGAAGCCTTCAGATAATAAATATTAATAAAGAACACCAAGAATAGCAAAAGTTAGTACAGGGAATAAGGCTTTAATGAAGTGAAATTTTCTTGGGGCAAAACCAGTGTACGTAAATTGAAAGAAGGGAATTCAGTTTAGTAAAACAAATAAAAGCTTAACACACCTTAAAAATATTTAAACATTACATTTACAATAATAAAAGATTTGAAGACCTATAGGAAACCCTATAAAAAGGGAAAGACTAGGGCTTAAAAGACAATTTTATTGCAGCACACTGGATAAACAAAGCAAAAATAAGTTAACATAAAATTCATTATACCTACTTGACCTTCTTACTGATGGAAAAATTATATAAATGCTTTTAAAATGTACATTTGTTCAATATTTTGTTCACATATCTATTCTAGAAAATGATTTCTAGAGCATTTGGAATAGCCTGTGAACTTTATAATCTATCGAATTTTAGTCTCCTTCCTACACAATTTCCAGAGATGAAAGTCTTCTTTTCAGAGACTTTTTAAAGATAAAAATTTACAACTTAAAAAAAGATACTTATCAGCTATTTTAGCTATTTTCTTAAGCTTTTTCTTCACATATGACCAATTTTAAAGTCACTATGTATAGATGTTATTGCTAGATTCAATCTCTCCAAATAGGGGTTTATCTAATAATTTAGCAATCTGGATACAAAGAATTAGCCTTGATTATCCCCAAGAGATGGCAGAAGACAAAGTAGTTTGTGGGCAAATACTGGGATTAAAAGGACACATTGGGGAATTATTCCCAGTTAATGCTTATGGGGTGGCAATTAGGAGGAGAGATGGCTTTGTCACACCATTTGTTTCTCTCCTTAACATTATTCTACCATAGCTTTCCCAACATTCTCCTACATATCAATCCAAAAAAAGTGTGCTGTCTTTTTACAGTATGAAAGTATGGAAAGAAAACAATTCTGTTTTGTTTTGTTTGCAGTGTTTCTAATATAAAGGATTGTAAAAAATTTGCAGCCATAGCATAATCTCTCATCATAGAACAGTGCTTGATATTTTAATAAGAGCTCCAAGGCCTTTTGTATTTCACTTAAGCAAATGCATATTGAGTATTTTATTTCTCTCTTCTACTTTCCATGGGAAGAAAAAATGACAATTTTTTCTTATAGAAATAAATCTCAGCATTAGTTTGGGACTTCTTTTGTCATGAGAATTTTTATGAACCAGGAAGAATCACAAAGAATTAAAAAGTAACTAAGGGAAGAGAATGGTACCAAGACAAGGCCATAAAGAACGATGCTAGTTAATTAATGAATTTCAAACTTAAAGACTTCAAAAAGAAGTTTATTAAGATACTGTTCACATACCATAAAAATATATTATCTGGTTGCGCAGGTAAATATTGTATAGGAAATTTACCACACTGTGCTACCACTCTGGCAGTATAGATTTATACCACAGTGGTAACATGTGGTGTAAAGTGTTCATTTTGTGGAAGCCAGAAAACTGTAAGAGAGAAGAAGAGGAAGGAGCTAGGTCATGATGTCCTTTTGTGGGACATCCTCCTTATGACCTAACTTCCCGCCACTACTCCCAACTCCTGAGGCTTCCACCACCTCCCACCTCCCCTACTCTGTGGTAAAGTTGTAACACCAAGGACATTAGCAAACACCCCAGTCACAGGACTGGCTTACTATTTGCTGTTGTCTGGCACATTTCTCATCTCAAGCACAGAAAAATGCACCAAAGAGTTGAGATCTTTATTTCTTCAATTCTTGTGGCTATCAGTTCCACATCCAGTTTCATAGAAATCTTTTCTGGGCATCTTTCTCCGCTGTAGTCATTGACTTCTAATTTGTCTGTGTTTTATTGTGATTAATTAATTGAAGTTACCCAAACATCAAAGCATCATTTTAAGAGAAATTCAGAGTGCAAGAGAATCACAGAATAAGGAGCAAGGATTCCGTTTCTTACGGATACATGGCCGCATCTGCTAGATGTCAAGTGTTCATCTTTGTTACTCAACAGTTGTTTATTGCCCAAATTAATAAGTGTGTTAGTTAATTTTCTCTCATGGTTGAGACAAAATACCAAACATACACAAGTGTGTATATTGTGTAAGAAAGGAAATGTTTTTTTAGCTCACAGTTTGAGACACTTTCAGTCCAAATCAGCTGGCTCCAAGGTAGGATGGTGGGGCATGGAGCAGTAGTTCAAGGCAACAGAAGACAGCAAAGTCAGCAAGAGCAAAAGCGGGGAGAGCTAGCCTCTTTTCCTCCCTTACATTGTAAGCAGGCTCCCCACCTTTGGGAAGGTGTCACACTCATACTGTCTCCCTGCCCTCCTCTTGCAAAAGCTCAGGATATTGACAAAGTGAAGACCCTGGTCCGGTGATGAATCATTGAGTTAAAGTTCTAAACGTCACAAGATGACACAATGTATCAAGCACAGCAGTAGGGAAACACACGAGTTAAAATTCTGGCATCTCACACAGGCCATCTTGCTATCGGGCTTTACGATGATGAAACCCCACAGCTGTGGGCTTCATTCCGCTACATACTTCTGTCTGCACCTATTCCTGTAGGTCCTGCTCTGAACTCCATGCACACCTCACGGCCTACTCTAGGCCAGTCTTTTGTCCTGTCCCCTACCACTGTTACAAAGTCACATGTGTGTATTTTAAGTCATCTAAGAAATGAGGATGAATCTTATTTGTAATTTCCTCAGATGAAGCTAGACAAACAATCCATATCTTGTTTTAAGTGTAACTCATTTCTATTCAGCGTCAAAAGTAGAAGAAAGATAAAACAAAGTGAGTAGAAAAGTTATTGATTTAATCTGAAATCAAACAAGAAATGATGTCATTTCTCACAAATAAGAAAGGCTATCTTTTTAAAAGGCTATATCCGTTTTGTAGTTATAAAGTAGATAAATACACAAGGTATTAAGTGAGAGAACTCAGCTTTACCTGGGAGTTCAGTGGTTCAAATCGAATCTATGACCTGTCCCTGTCTCTGTCTCTGTCTTTGTCTCTCTCTGCTTCTCTCCTTTCTTTTCCCTCCCTCATTCTTTCATTTGTTTTACTTGCTTCTTTTCTTTTTTCTAGTTAACTTTCATTTTATCAGAGCTTGAACTCTTATGACATAATTATCAACTGATAAATCAAAATTGCTTTTGAGAACCTTGGGTGCAAACACTATAAATTGTTTTGAGGCCTTGGAGAGGTCAAATGAATTAAAATTTGAAATATTTTCTCCTTAATCCTAGTTTTAAAGAGACTCAGGTAGAAGCGATTCATAGTAGTTAATATTTTCTACTCAAACTCTTAAATAATTATTCTGTAACAATTTCCCCTCATCACCATACCATGTGATTTTTCTTGAAAAAAAAATATCACAATAAGAGAGATGCAGGAGATGAAAAGGCTGCTTTAGAATCAGACAAGTAAGTTGATTTCAGCACTGATCTTATTAGGCATTTGAACTTTAGAATAAAAATGAAGAGTTAAATAAAAGGTGGATAATGGGAAGGAGGAAGATAGATCGTTCTCAAATGGAAGAGGTGGAGAGATGAGGATAAATGAAAGGTAATGAAAAGGGAGTGGAGACGCATAGTGTATGCGTACCGAATTCATCGAAGGGAAGTAACCACCATGTGATACGAACATGTGCTAATAAAATAAATAATGTACAATTGAAAACCTAATACCTTTTGTCTCAATATGAAGCATGTGTAAAGAAGGATTTATTCACTGATCTGTTTCACTTCTTTGGTTGGCTGGTTTGTTTGTTGCGTGGTTTTACTGGACAAGATCTCGGTTGAAGCTGTGCTCCAACATGAGGTCTCGCCGTCTTAGCCTCCCGCTGCTGGGACTCTAAGCCTGGGACACCACGCCTAGCTTCATTCAAGGGCTTCTTCAAAACTATTTGACAGTTCAGTTGGCCCAGGCTCTTCCCATACCTGAAACGCTGAGGCAACTTCAAGTAAATACTAGAGATAGATTGGAATAGAAATCTAGGTGACTAAAAACTATATGTTGAATTTTCTTTCAATTCTTTGATTCATTGACATTTGAGTGAATATTTACATAACAAAGGCCATGGACACACCCTGAAATTATCAGGTCTATGCATTTGTAATCATGCAGGCTGATTACACTTATCTACCCGTAATACAGAGCAGAGGACAGGAAATTCTCACGACTTCCAAAATCTTTTCTTTTTTTCACATTCTCCCCCAAATTAATCATTAGTTCACCTTCAGAAGAACAAAATGTTTTCCCTGGTTTTGAAACATGAAGTACAAATACTATAAGCAAATAGAATTGTAGCGTGCAAAATTGTTTTCATTTATAGTGAAATATTCTGTGACAGCCATGTATGTTGTGACAGGTTATTGTAGTCTGCTCATTGTCAATACTTTAGATCACATTATATGAACCTATCCAGTTATATAGTCCATATATATATACATATACATATATATGTATATATGAGTAGGACTGAGCCCTAGTTGTAATCAATTTTAGGTTTTAAAATTAAGTGGCTAACAATTTGTGTGTGGACTATGAATATTAGATATATACTGAGGAATGATATTGCAAGAAAGTGTTAAATTGTTTTTTTTGAATTGCTAAATATTGTCCCAAATTTTCCAAAATGTCTTTCTCATGTCTCCATTTTAGTTTTAGAATTTTTCTTCCCAAGTTCTGCTTTCACTACTCGGCCCTGGGTGAAACTGTTTTGCCAATGTGGATATTTATTTCACAATAAAAAAGCAGGCTATACCCTTGGGTTCTGGTGTGAGATTAAATGCCCTAGCATATTAAGGATCATTCATATATTCTCCACTGGAGGTGGGAAATATTAATATCTTATCTATTTTCATTTTACTCTTTTTAAAAATAATTATTTCAAATGACCCACCTGTTACTATTAGTTTAATGCATCAATAACCTACGTTCTGTAACCAGAGAGACAATGAATGTTAAAAAAGTCAAGTGCATATGCGAATTATGTTAAAGTTTTTATTTAAATATGTCAACCTGACAATGAAATCCCAAGAACTCTGCTTCAGAACTGGGGTCGCTTTCGTTACACTCGCTGGTTGAGCGCTGTGAACCAGAACCTGGCTTTGCTCGAGCTGAGTTTGCAGCCTGTTTTCCTCCTGCCAAATCATGTCTCTCTGTCTTTCTAATTTTCCCCAGGGTATGAATCAATTTACGAGATTTGCTGTATTCATTGGAATAGGTGTGTGCCACTGCTCTTGTTTAAAAGACATATTTTGGTATAAACAACTGAGGTAAACAAATTTTATAAGCTGAGAATATAATTTAATGTAATAAAAATTGCATAGGTCACTAGCTGATGGACGACACCAAAAGTATAAAAAGCATAATTATTGTCATCAAGAAATGCACAAATTTTCTCGAAATGCAAAAGCTGTGAAATAATATATCTGTGATTCAGAAAATGATGCCGGTGATACTGACCTAGTCATCTAACGACACTAGAAGCTATTAAAATAGGAAACACATCATAAAAGTCTTAGTTCTCAGAATGCATATCTTCATGTTAATGGCAAAAAGTGTTTTATGTGATTTTTTTCTATAAAATTTACAGTAGTGCTGTTGCTACGAAAACATACTGCTTTCGTCAGATTCAAGTGGAAGGATTTGCAAAACGAAACATGAGCTAAGAACAGCTTACCAGAATGCTGAGCTTTCCTTGCTATTCACAGAAATCAACACAATGCCCATTTGTGCAGAACAAAATGCATAAAACCATTCAATGTAAAAAAAAAAATACCCTGCATTAATGGAGCACTGAAGCCATGATTCAAACCACACAAGTCAGGAAACTCAGACTTAGCGCTCCCAGGGTAACCTTAACTGTGACCTCTTGTGTGTGAGCACTGTTTACTAAATTGAGGCTTTTTGCCTTGTGTTCACATACAGCTCTGAAGTACAATTTTGAGGCTAAGAAAGTAGCACATTTCCTTAAAACCAGCGCATATGTTTAAAATTTTATAGCTACCTAGAAAATCACACCATCAATCTTATAGGTCCACATGAGCTAATTATGGAATAAAATAGACTTTTCAAAATATAATGCAGAAAGTGATAAAATGTACTCTCTCTCTCTCTCTCTCTCTCTCCACACACACACACACACACACATATATATATATATATATATATATATATATATATATATATAT
>NDGM010988855.1:0-10562 GCA_002564305.1 Octomys mimax | reverse complement strand
TGTTTCTCCTGGGGGCGCTCTTCCAAGGGTATTTAGGCTGCCTCCTGAGCCGCAGTGTCTTGGGACTGCAGAAGGTGGATGATGTTCATATCTTCTTCTTTTTGTGGCTGTGGATGCCTTTCAGCATGGCCTTCTTGGCTTTCAGAGGTTTCGCTTTGGCTTCAGCTTTGGAAGGGACAGGGGCTTCCTTTGCCTTTGGCACCATCTTGGTAAAAAGGCTCGCTCTCTCTGACTTCTTGACTCTTCTTGACTCTCATCTAAGATCTCCTCAGATCTCTTATGCAGTCAACAAATACCTTCCTATTGTGATGTAAGAGTTTGAAATTTTGCTTTTTGCATTCTAGTTTTTCATTCATCATGTCTACATTTGTAGTTTCTGTGTATAAATTATTTCTGGGTTTTATTTTTTTTTATGTTACTGGGTTTTGATAACCGTATAGTATATCTGTCCTTTTATTGGATTGAGTGCCAATAATATGAGAAATTGTCTAGGCCTTTTCAAATGATTGTGTATGAGTTTCATAATTTTCTCTAAAAGCTTTGCATGTATGGTGTTGATTTATTCCTATTTTTTCTTAGTTTATTACTATTACAAATAATATAGTCCTTACTAGGATGAATACATTTTTAAAATAATTTGTTAGATTTGATATGCAGTTGGTTTTTCTTGTGAATACTGATCCTACGAAATTTTCTTATCCTAGTAATTTGTATTTAGACTCTGTTAGTGAAAACATTCTTCTTTATAGTCTATTCCTTTCACTTTTCATCTTTGTTACTTTGTTCTGCTAATTAGAATCATCAATGTAGTCTTGATCTCAAAGGAAATGACTTGTTGTAGGGTTTTTGTAGCCCTCCTTTGCAAGGTTAAAGAAATGTAATTCCCTTTTGTTCTATTTCTGGCTTTTTTTTTTTTGGAGTACAAGGTTTCAACACAAGGCCTCTTGCATGTTGAATAAGCACTGTATCACTGAGCTACATTCCCTAACCTATTTTAGAAATCATGGGTTGATACTAAATTTAATCAAATACTTTTCATTAATAATTACTATGTATTTAATAATTACTGTATGATTTTTCAAATGAAAACTTGGCCTTTTGAAATAGCATATCTCAGTCGTGATGTACCATATCCCATTGATTATGACAAGGTTATTATTTTGTATCTACTAAAAGAAGATATGATACTACATTAATTGTTAAGGCTAACTCTGATTACAGAAATTTTTAAATGTGAAAAAATAGATCTGGGTTTTATGAAATAAAGTAATGTATTTTGTAAGTACTGTTTGTATACCAGCACAGTATTTTGTTTTTAAAATTTTGCTTTAGTGTTGATAGTTATACAGTTGTAATTTTCTTCATACTACAATTGGCTTTATAATCAAAGTTACAAACAGATTGAGGATGCTGAGGTAGCTGTGGGTCTTTGGAATTATTTATTCCTTGAAATCTTGGCAAAAAAATCAATAAAACTAAACTCATTTTTAGGGAGTGGAGGAAAAGAGATTTTTTACTTCAGTAGTTATAAACTCTTCATGTTTTCTATTTTTGATTCAATTTGGGTATATTATATAAGAAAATTTTTAGGAAAAATCATTTCTCATATTATTGGCACTCATTCCAATGATTCTTTTTGTTGCCAAAGTAATATTTTATACTGATTTCCTAATTAAAACATCAATGCATTGCAATTTCAGATAAATATTAACTTTGGGATATTAACTCCCATGTTTTCTAACAAGTGATGCTTGTACTATCTTGGTTGAACTGTTTACTGTTGTTCTTTGAAATTGTCTTACACTGTATTTAAGCTCCTCTGGCTTTAAACTTCAGCCATTCTTGAGATTTTACTTCCTACTTTTCCACTGAAACTGGCCTCAGGCTTTTTCTAAGGCATCTACCTCTGACCTATAGTCTGAGTAAATGCTTATGTTAGAATTCTGTGCTTTCTTCGGTCCACTTGTTACAACGTGTTTTAATGTGTTCTACACACCTGAAAACTCTCATAATGAGTGACTGAAAAGTGAGTGAGGGCATCATAGTTCTAATGAAGGTCTGTGTTTTCCTCAACAGTAACAACTGAACGCCCTGTGCAGGTGAAGGTGGTCAAAGTCAAGAAATCTGATAAAGGAGATTTCTACAAAAGGCAGATTGCTTGGGCTCTGCGAGACCTTGCTGTGGTAGATGCCAAAGATGCTATCAAAGTATGTTTTTCTTAGTTCTTTGATCTGTATTCAGAAAATGCATTATGTGTTTTAGGATGATCTAAACTTATTATGTGCAGGCTGGTCTCCCATCCTAACTGGGAATTAGTCTAAAATGTATTATTTAGCCTTCTACCTTTTCACCCCCACGCTAGTGTACTATATGTGTTTATTTCATTGTTTTTGCTTTTTTAAAGTTTTGATTTTGCTTGTGCATAAGGTACATAAACTAGAAAATAACTTTGGCTATTATGTATTTCTTATGTATAGAATGCATAAACTAGTATGGATTTTAAAATGCTGTCCGTGTTTTTTTTTAATCTTCGTTGTTTTTGTAAAATCCTGTCCATAAACATGTATAACATAACTAAGGTGAGCCTTCCTTAGTCCTTAGGAGTTAGTGTAGAGTGGCCACCTGAGGTAGCCAAGCTGGCTTTGATGATTGTATAAAGGAAATGATATAGGGTCACATACTCTAAGAATTTAAATAATAAGGTTTATAGAAGTATAAGTCTTACACCTTATCCCTACAACAACACTCAAAAGTCTGAGGAAGTGGAATAATGCAGAAATCACATTAAAGGACCACTTGTATTCCTAGCAATTCAAGAGTTTTTATAGCAATAGCCTGTTTTAAAAGAGATCACGTGTAACTTCTCTGACTGACATAGGTGCCCCCGCCACCCACCTTCACCTTCCTCCTCTCCAGACAGGCCCCTCATGTTCCACTAAGGAATACTGTGCACCCTATCCACTGTGCTGTTGATGGGACTGATAGCAAAGCTTACACTAGTGTAACTACCAGTGTGCTTACATTTAACTCTGTAAGTTTCATGGGTGCATTAAAAAGCACAAAGAAATAAGAATACATTTTTAAAGCAATCTGGAAAAATAAGATTCTGGTTTTACTCTTAACTTAGCATAAATCTCTGAGGATCAAAAAACCACACAAAATGACACATAGTTGAGTCAGATGTGAAAAAGAGAAGCAAAAACAACTTAAGGCAAGCCCTATTTATATAATTCAGATTTCTTTCAAATGCAGAAATAACCTTTGTTTTCTTTAAGTGTTTTAGGTGAACTAAGTCTATGCTTTATCCGTAACAAGTGCTCAATTTTCAGAAAAATGAGGAAAAAGTTTGACAAGTGCTGGAAAAGAAGGGGCGTGGTGGGGAGTTTGGAAAGAAAAGTAGAGTGAGTTCTTTGTAAAACTTCAGTAAATTCTTTTACTGTAAGGAAAAGATCAGGAGCAGGGACTTTGATGGTAGACTTCTGATTAAGACAGAAACATTTAAAACTGCACCTTGATTGAAAAGCCTTTTTCTTCCTGCTAGCTTTTCGCTTGATCCAGTTGGTGTGGTGTGTGTAATTCTCTACCACTGCCAAATACTTATTTGAATCCACTCTCAAAAAAGCTGACGCCTCTGCTGATTTGCTTAATGGTTTTTTGGTTTTTTTTTTTACTTTATGTAGGCACCTTGTTGTGTGTACACTATATATGGATATAAAACATAAAATTTTTATACATAGCCCAACATTAGCCATTTAGTATCACACATTGATTTGTGTGAATGTTGCCACTAGAGCACTCAGCTGCTTTTATGGCATTATGGGAAGTATTCCCAGAGAAGAGATCATTTCCCATCAAGTTTCATGTTAGTTGCCAGTATTCCTACATTTTTTTGTAAGTAATAATGTAATGCATGTTTCATTATAAATGTGAGTTTTTAATTTTTTGAGACTTAATTATATTATAATTTTTATTATAATTATAATTTTTAAATATAATTCTATTTATTAAGCTATAAGCTATAATTATTAGTAGTTACATGTTTCTGTTGTATGGTGGTTGTAACAAAGGTTGAATCCTGATCCCTAAAATACACCTTTTATAAATACTTCTAAAGTAAAAGGCTCATATAATTTCCCTTGCTTTAAAGTCTCTACTCACATTTTATTTACCTTAAATTTATGAAATAGATTATTCCTCCATCTTGTAGAAATATCTTTCTGCCTTTTAAGTCTCCCTTAAATCACAGAATTTTGAGTCTATTTTTTAATTTCTTGGGAGTAAAGAAAAATACTTTCATGTATGTTTATTTTTCATGTGATGATTAAGTTTTTTTGTTTGTTTGTTTGTTTGTTTTTTTGTGGCTGGCTCAGCCTCCCTGGGGGTGGGGTTGGCATGGCGTGTGGTGCTGGGGATTGAGCCGTGGTCCCTGAGATTGCCTAAGCTTGCCTAAGCACACGCTTTAGACCAGTGAGCTATCTCACCAGCCCAATGATTAATGTTACAGTCAAGTAAAAAATGTTAGCTCTGTATAGAATTACTTCTGGAACAAGGAGACTGCATGATTTAATTCTCTCAAATTGGTTCAGTTCGTTTGTCATTTGAAAGTACTTTAAGGCCTACCAGTACTTTTGGCTTTTCAAACACCTGTAGTTATTCTGTATTTTCAAAATAGAAAACAGTGGCACCCCCTGCTTTTCACCTCATTGTTCTTGAAAAGTACACCAGAAGGTTGATTGTATCAAAGAAAAGATGTAACTCTAAAACTCTATGAGCAGTTAAGAAGAAAAATTAATTCCACATCAAAACTGAAGATCGTGCTCATCCTATTGACAAGGACTGCATCACACAGCCATTGCTATATAATCTGTACCTAACCTGAAAGCAAGGGCATAGACACAAACAACATGTTGTAATTTTTCACCATGCTCCTTTTATGTGATCAACAAGCTTTTGCTATAAATTGAATTTTCTGAACCCTTCTCTTCAGTTCGCCTTTTACTTGCCTTCTTTTCTCCACCAATAACTTAAATTCCTTTTTTAAATAAAGATTTTACATTATTACTGAAAGAGATATGATTTTTCAAAAACACATTTGTGTATCTTTATTTCAGGAAAATCCTGAATTTGACTTACATTTTGAAAAAGTATATAAATGGGTTGCTAGCAGCACTGCTGAAAAAAATGCATTTATTTCATGCATTTGGAAATTGAATCAGAGATATCTCCGGAAGAAAATTGATTTTGTCAATGTTAGCTCACAGCTATTGGAAGGTAAAGTAAGAATGTATGTATAAAATCAAGTGTATCTTTAAGTGAATATATAATTTGACATCACTCAAAGTAATTAGAGTGGTGTATTACCATAAGTCATAAAAGAATGATAAAATAATTTTTCCTATTGAAATAATGCTTGATACATTAAATCAGTAAATCACGTACAAATGTGCTCATTAGTGATAACTGCTGTTAATGTTTTGGTAGATATTCTTCTGGGCTTTTTTCTATATATATGTAAACACTTTTTAAAAAATAAAATTACATTCCATTTCTAACCATACTTTTTCATATAATGAGTATATCATGGACATTTTTCTCACTAAATATTTAACCCAACATTGTTTTTAGTAGCATTATAGTACACTTTGTATAGATATACCACAATTTAGTTATTTTATTTTCCAGTCTTTCCCTGTTATTTATTTATTTATTAATAGATATCAAACCTAGGGCCTCACGTATGCTAGGTAAACTTTATCACTGAGGTACACCCTCAGGTCCCCGTTTTTACTTATTTTAAACAGCTCTAGCATGAGTGTCCTTGTAATATTTTTGTGCAGAGTGTAGATAGTTAGGCTGCCTGGTAAATTCTGGCTCTGCTCTCTCCTGTGTGACTCCCATAGTTACTTAATCTCTATAGTTTCCTTTTTCTCAAATGTAGTTAATAATAGTATCTAACTTATAATGCTATAAACCTTGTAAGGTTTGAATTTCTTAGTTTTGCAAGATGAAAATTTGTTAATTCCTGAGAATGTATGGTAAGGTTTTATACTTCAAAAATTGATTTTATAAAGGCATAAACATAAGGAAATGGTTTAGAATGCTTCGTGGATTCAATTAGTTTGTATTTTTTGTTTCAAAGAAAGCAGTTGAAATAACAGCTAATATGCAGATGAACAGAGGAAAAACAATTTGCTCTGCCTTAAGTTATACATTAAAAAAAATTATATTTGTCCTACATTGTAGATTAGCATTTAAAATAGAAGCTTTTGTCCTATAGAAAAGTTGAAACATCTGGAATTGCCATTTTGCAACAGTTTTAGTACCTGGGTTGAGGCAGAGTATCAATCTAGCCCCCCCTTGCTTGTGTCTCTGTTTTGTTTTTCCTGCTCCTTTTTCTGTTTAGCCACTTGACTATGGCTGCTTCCTAGCACTTAATAACAGGTCACATCTGTCAGACCCTGTATGGCTCCCTTAACAGGTACTGGCCTTGGGTAGGAGGCTCTGTAGTTCAGTGCTGTGAGAATAATCTTCTAAAAACTTATGGTAGTTTTTTGTGCCTTCAGGAGTAGATTGATTTGCTCTGATGGTTTTTATTTTCTACCATTTCTGCAAAGAAATTCCCATGAGTCTGTTATCAGTTGACAGGCTTACTGTCAACAGTATTATGTATCTCCAGATGTTATCATCTGATGCATATGTTTAAAATGATATTTTATTATGACAACCATAAAGAACAATATATAACTGATCTACCTCAGTAAGAAATATTATCAAAGCAAGGAGAAGAGTATGAGTATCTCAACTTTACCAAAAGAATTTTTATTTTTCAATTATGAGCATTAATGCTAGTTGACATCTGTTTTAAGAGTACTGAGAAACCCATAAGGGTTTCATTTTGAAAATCACTTTATAGAGATCAATAACTGTTGCTTTGGTTTGGTGTTCAGGGAATAGCTTTATTAATGTCTAAAACTTATTTTAATGGACCTTAAAAACACAGCCATTAATCCCCACTTTTTAAAAAGTAAATGTCGTTAGGATTTCGGTAATCCTGGAAAACAAATAAAAAAATTATTACTACAGCTTTTGAAGAGCTAAATAATCAAGTAAGTAAGGCTATTGTTGTTAACAGTACCAGTGGCAGTTTTGGAAGTTTTTATCAACAACAGTTGAATATTCAAGTTAAATAGTTGCAGCTTCTCAGCACGATAGTTTTGAAAAAAGGAATTGGATAGCAATTGAAGTTTTTATTTGGCCTTTTTTGATTCTTTTACTTGCAGCCAGATTTTTAAGCAGTCTTTGACTTGAGTCCTTATGGCGGCCACTTGATCCACTGTCTTATGTGTCTTTTTCACTTTGCTCGATCATGTCCTTCCTAACAGTGTTTCCAGACTAATCATTTGTGAGGGAGTGTCTGGGCAAAGCGTGGGCCTCGAGTGGAAATAACTGTACTAAACGCATGAGTCACAGCTGACCTAAATAATCCCGAGGAAATGATCTTGTTTCCCCTCCAAGGACTAGACAGTACTGTTTCTTAAAAGACTAAGAGAAAATAGAGAGGTAAATATATTTTCAGTTACTCTTGAAAAATAAAAACCCTGGAAATTTAGCTTCTTATGGATTTTTTTTTTTTCACTTTGTAGTTAATTTTGAACCTTAATTGAGCATGAAGTTCAAATGAGATATGGATAGTATTTTAAAAACTTAAACCTGTGTGCTTTTCTACCCAGCTAATATTCTTTGCTTACTTTCCTCTGCTTTTTTCATACTTTTTACTCTCCAGAACTGCCTAAAGTTACAGAAGGTGCGTAACACCTTTTCTTCTTATTCTATTCCATTTGTTTTTATTACGTGCCATTGTTACTAGCTGTGTATTTTATGAAGTTGTGCATAAGGATAAATTTATTACAAAATCCATATAGTCGTAAAATTAAGTATCTGCTATTGGCTTCCAAAGGACTGTTTCAAGATAGAGAAAATACATCTGAAGCTTTTGTTATGGTCATTTAAGACAGCTATTTATTTGAAAGATTTATTGTACAGTATAATTTGGGTAGTCCCTGTCCTCTAGTGGCTAATAAGCAGTCACACCTGACAGCTTCACTTTTCCACTACTGAGATGACCTTATTCAGAGGAGGAAGAACTCAGTGATGCCTCCCTACAATTCACATTTATGTACTGTGATCTGTTAATTTCCAGTGAACAAACAGTTCACTCTTCTTTTTTTCCTGGGATGTAACTAAATCTGCCTAATTTCTTACCATTCTTTAGAATAAACCCTTTGTAATATTGAAAGAGCTGGGTTTTGCTTTGGGTCAAATGACTGTATTTCCTGTTGTGCTGAATGTAAATATTCATTTTCATATAAAATACTCAATACTAAAAGCATGCAGAGTTTGTAATTTGTGTCCCAGTCTATGAATATCAATAACTATTTAGAGTTATAAAATAATATCTTAGGGGTTAAAAATTGATCTTTCATCTCTCCTAACTGCTACCTGTATATAAAATGCCCACATGCTGAGTGCATTCTCTCAAAAAAATAGACTGACACATAAGAAATTTTTAAATTGAAAAATTTAATGAATGCTTGTAGTGGCTAGAATAGGTTGTGAATTATAGGTGTATTTTGCCTTTCAACTAAAACTCATTTGAAAGGAAAAACATACTCAAAAATATAAAGATCAAAAAAATGAAAGAAAATCATTGGGGTGGGATTGTTTTCACATAGATTCAATTCACAATGTCATTGTTTTGTTAGAGCAGCAGCCACTTCAGGTAGGAAGAGCACATTAGGTTCACTTCCTTGGGTATCTGTGCCTTGTGTATTCTAATTATGTTTGGGGAAATTGAAGCTAAAGTCTGGTTAGCCCTTAAAATCCAGTGTATTAGATGCATGCCTTTTATTTATTGCTTTTTAGAACATTATTTCATTAAAATATGATTCTTTATTAAGAAAATAAAATTGGGCTTTTTTCATATAGTTTGCATCATTCTTCCCTGTTTTTCAGCCTACAAATGTGGCCTGTGCTTATTATAACTAGGCTTCCTAGCTATAAATGCCATGCTCTATTCCTTCCTACTTTAGTGACAATTGTGAATTTTCACCTTCTTTAAGAATCTGTTCCAAGTGGAGAGAATCAGAGTGTGACAGGTGGTGATGAAGAGTCAGTAGATGAGTACCAAGAGTTAAATGCAAGGGAAGAGCAAGATATTGAAATAATGATGGAAGGCTGTGAGTATGCAATCTCTAATGCTGAGGCCTTTGCAGAAAAGCTATCCCGAGAGCTGCAGGTGCTAGACGGGGTAAGACTTTCTTGTAATCTATGAATAAGTGATGTGTAGCAGATTGAGAAGGCGATGTTCATATTTTACTGCCTCAGCACTTTAGCCTTTACAGCGTGAATATTGCTGTCTTTATGAGTATATCACTAGTGCCATTAGTCAAGGCAGTTGGCAGAGATTATGAAATTTGGAAGGTTCTTGTTACAAAGTGATAGAAGGAAAAAGACAACCAAAAATCATCTTAGGAATTAATTGCCCCAGACTTCAAACTACCTCAGAATAGTTCATTGCCAAAAGCACTATTTTAGTGGTTGGGGGGAAAAGATAGTACAAATTAAAATGAGATAGATGAGGCTGAAATAAGTGAGTCATTTAAAAGGGAGCAGAATAAGTGTGAAAACGGGAGAGCCAAAGGAAAAATGATCTCAGGCTTGCCCACTAAAATGTTTTTGAATAGAACCTTTTAATTTGTAAGCACAATTTCTGAGTCTGTAGTCTTAAGTGCACTGCACCACTTATGTGAGAATAATCTAAAACAAGTTGTCTGGGGATTTTTTGTTTGTTGGGCTTTCCAAAAAGGGAAGCATTTAAGCAATCCTTCATAGAATAGGGAACATTTTAAGGGCTTAAAAAGTTTGAGTATATGAGTATATGAAAGGTACAGAACTCATAGGCTTTTACTCGGGTCTAGAGAAACTCCATGAATAATTCACCCTTACAAGTTCCTGAAACCCACTGAAAGCAAAGGCTAGAGGAGATTTCAAGACATTAAAGTGGAAATTGACATGAGCAGATTCTGAGCCCTGCTGACCCTTAGGAGTTGGGCTGCACTTGACAGTGGAGTTATGACTAGCAAGTAAAAATAACTGGTATGTAACTGTAATGTCCATTGTATAAGATGTTATTTTAATTTTTGTCCAACTTTTTCATCATCCTGTGTCACTCAAAACATCAAACTTACAAAAAAAGAAGAAAATAGACTGGGCATGGTGTCGCGCACCTGTAATCCCAGCTCTTGGGAGGCTGTAAACAGGTGGATCACTACAATCCAACCTAGTAGTGAGGCCCTGAACACCCTATAGACCCTCCCCTAAAATACAAAAAGAAAAAAAAATCAAACCTCCCAAATTTAAGACTCAATCCAAAAAATGGGCATCTGTGATGAATAGTCTCAGATGAAGAAATACAAATGACAAATAAATATATTAAAAAATGGTAGGGGCCGGGGAGATGGCTCAGTGGAATAAGCACTTCCCTGGCAAGCGCAAGGGCCTGA
>NDGM010988847.1:0-12410 GCA_002564305.1 Octomys mimax | reverse complement strand
TTTCTTTCTTTCTTTCTTTCTTTCTTTCTTTCTTTCTTTCTTTCTTTTTCCCGGAATTGAACTCAGGCCCTTGCGCTTGCCAGGGAAGCATTTATTCCACTGAGCTATCTCCTCAGCCCCAATATCTGTATACTTTAAAAATTAAAAAGTAAATTACTGGTAATTTTGTGTATCTTCATTTCATGAACTTGCAGCTTGTTTATCAAAATGCACTCTCCACCTCCCAAGACCTTGGGTTACCCATTTCAGCTGCCATCTCCTAAGCACCCTGGCCCAAATCACTCAGTGGACCTCACATCAGATCTAGCCCCACCCTTACCTGACAGCTGGAGAACTGCTTCTGTGTCATTGCTGTCACAGTGCTGAGCACAAGCTGCCTGGAACATGGAAGCAGCTGGCTCCAGTTCTAGACCCATGATACCGTCAGACAGCTGCTCTGCTACCCTGATAGGCCTTTCAACATTAGCTGGAAGACACAAGCGTACACTCCACCCCAATTTAGCACTAGATGGATCCCTTCCATTGTCCAGCATGTACATATTTCCAAAGGACCTTTTGTAGATTTTTTTTTAACTTACAGAATTGCATTTCTGCTGCAGCACCATACCTAGTAGGGTTTTAAAAGTTGGTATTATATACTGTCAAGTGAATTTATCATGAGGTATAACTCTGTAGGGATTTCTCCTTTTGTTGTATAATTGAAATTTGAGTATATGGTGCGTACTTTCAACAACTTCTTGTCCTCAGCCCTGAAAGTAGGTTGATATCCAGCCTTAGCCACTGCCTACACAATTACATGCAAAGAGAGTGCATCCCTTGTAGAGATGAGAACCTGTTTTAGAGCAGTAGGCTGCTGTCCTGTTGTGCCTGATAAGGATCAGGAAGGGGCGGCCAGGAAAGCACACTGGCATCTCCTTGCACAATGCATTTCATCTCACAAGCTGATGCTCTTGCAGCCTGCAGGTCCTCTGCATGGACCTCCCCCACACTTCTGTGCGTGAACTTGGACAGCCACGCATTGCTGCCCATGCTTATGCTCCAGACAGGTCTACCTTGCCTGCATGAAAGCACTCACTAGACAGAGGCCCAGAAACAGATGGCCTACATCATAATCCTCTTGTCCTTTAAATCTCAATAACCAAATTTCCACTTTAGTATGCTTCATGAGCTCTGGACGGGTCCAGGTTTGGAATTTCTCAAAAGTGAGGGTTTTTCCACCTGGGTGACTGGGATGAGACTTTACCTTTCAGAGTACAGTTCCCATCCAACATAGGCCCTTGCAAGGACAGCTCAGCCTCCTCTCATGGGCAGGCAGGTGCTGCACACCATCACACGGTGTCCATGTAGCTGCCTAGAAGCTTGGGAGGTCTTGTCCTGACCCCAGCCTCAGTGATGCCACATCAGGTGCAATTTCCTGATGTAGGTGACAGGGCTGTGCCTTGGAGTCACCACTGACAACCAGTGCCAAGGCTAGGTGGCTGTGCTATGTGGGGATTTAGGCATTGCAAGATTTTTTTATTTTCTGAATGAGGGCTGGGCTTGGAGTAGAAAATTCCTTACCCATGAGCAAGGAATAAATAAAGGTTGTGACAGTGAGCCACAGAGCCACAGCCTTGGCCTTTCATGTAAAGACTTTGTGGGCAGCAAAGAAAGGCAGGAGGGGTGCGTTGTGCTCCCCAGTTAATCGTGATGGGAAGGAGTTAAAGCTCCATAGAGGAAGTGGCCTGAAGAGAATTGCAAGGTCAAGCAGTGAGAGAAAAGGAAACGCAGAGATAAAAGACACAGGCAGCACAAACAGCCTTGGGAGTGACACCAGAGAGAATGCAGAGCAGCAGAACAGAGAGGCCCGCGCACAGAGCCAGGGCAGGGCGTGCCCTGCAGGCCCAATGCAGTACCAGGGGATAGCAGCAGGGAGTCAGTGGAGGGAGAGCTCCTGCTCTTCCCCCCACTGTGCCCTTGCACAGGTACTTTCTGCAGTGTAAGGTCTCTGTGTCGTCACAAGAGCTGCACACATCGTCTGCGACATCAAAGCTGACATTCTAGAAAGCTCCCCACAGCCAACCACCCTCTCGTGCCTGAGATAAGGTCTTGAAAGGAAAAGCAGACCCAGAGACGCAGAGAAGATCCCTAAAGTGAATGTCCACATGGCAGCTGTGCTTCCTTTAATCCAAGGACAGCCCTGGAGCCTAACTGTGACAAGTTCCAGAGGGATGAGCTTTGCCCTCGATGTCACAAATGGAGTCAGGAACGAAGGCCCAGGAGCATCACCCTTCCCATGCCCACTTTCCTGTCAGGGGCAGCTTCCTCTCTTCTGTCCCCTTTCATTGGTGATCACCAAATTCAAGAAGAAGCCTAGCTGAAAGTTCCTGCCATATGATGTTGACTCGGGGGTACCGTAGCTATATGTTTAAGTTACCTGACAGAGTTAGCTATTTTCCCTTTAAGGATAGGTTTGTATTGGGTGTTTCATATGTGAAAAGAAAATTTAGATTCCAAGTCTTGAACAACAAAGTAGAACAAAGAAAGCCAAACTGAAAAGAGGGAGTGAAGTCCTGGCCACAGTTGTTTGGAAAGACTGACCACAATGGGAAAGCACTGGGTGTTCTCTGCAGTGAGAGTTTAGTGTCACTTGTCCTTGGAAGACAAAGCCTTGCCACCCATCACAGAAGTGCCCTGAACTTGGTTAAACAGAAAGGAAAGAGCTTCTAGAAGGGCAATTGAGGCAATACCATTCCCAGTGTCTATCTTTGGCAACTATCTTTGTAGGACAAATCAGCTTTCAAATTTCATGGTGCATAGCAAGCCATGGCAAGGCCCCCTTTGATTGGGATTTTATTACAATGGCCATGTTGTCTGGGAGTGATTTCCTTTTGCTTGTTTAAATTATGCAAGACGTCTCTGAGATGCGACTTGATGGAAATAAGGTGCAGGTCGAGTCTGGGACGTAGGAAGTGTGTTCATCAGCAGCTCACCCCTGACCCCCAAAGGAGCCTGTTACTTTATGTGCTGAGATAGGAGCACGGGTATCAATAATCAAGCAGCAAGGCTGGCAGGAATGTTCCTCTGTGCAGTCGATGACATCATGAGAGAAAAGCTGGTAAAACTGGTGTTTCAGGGTTGGGGAGATAGCTTCGTAGTCTAAGTGCTTGCCTGGAAAGCACAGGGTCTTGAGTTCAATTCCAGGTAACTCGCGTCTTACTGGCCCTGGAATCCCAGGCATGCAGTGCCAACCCCCAACCGGGCATGGTGGTACATTCCTGTATTCCCAGTTCTGGGGAGGCTGAAATAGGAGAATCACTATGGGTGTGAACTGTGTAGTGAAACACTGTATCAAAACAACAAGAACAACAATAACAACAACAGCAAGTGATTTCTTTGCCTGAAAGAACACAGGTGCAGATCTCTGCAATGCTGTGGTCCAGGCTTTCTCGGCAGTCATTCTAAGACAAGAAGAAGCAATGTTCACTGCTTGTTCTTTGTTAAAGAGGCAAAACACCCAGCCCCCCAGTTTCACTGTATGATCTTTGAAGAAGCTTTACACACTGTAGTATCTATCAGGAAGTGTTTCACACCAGGGAAAGCAGCAGAAAAGTGGAAGCTGTCCTCAAGAAACTACAAAAGTGGTGGGTTACATCGTGGCTCCTGCTCTTACTTTTTGACAGCTGCAAGCACCTCTTGATGAGGTTTGGGCACAGCACAGAGCCTAGGACAGTGCTCTGGTGCTGAGCAGAGGACGAGTCCTGAAGAGACATGCCGCTGGCCTGGATGGCATCAGGCTGTGCATGGGTGACAGTGGGCAGGAGCCCGCACAGTCACGGATGCAGATGTGACCGGGCCAACAGCCCCACGCCTTGGCTGATATTACACTGCACTTCTGTGAGCCAAAATAAGTACTATAGGATGAGGAATGCAGCCAGTATCAAAGTGGGCACTGAAGTATTTTCCAAGTCTAAAAATGAATTTTAAAAATTCTACACCTTTTGCGTACAACCCCACAAGCCATAAAGGAACCTACAAGGAATTTCCCAGTATTGTGTCAGCTGCAAAGTAAAACTTCAGTAACAGATGTTTACCGTTCCATAAAACGGACACAAGTGTGTTTTCCTCCTTCTCTGGATAAATCAGGTTTTAAAAAAGAACTTGACCTTTCCTGCATACACTGTTTGGACCTTAGAAGTCTGAAAGCAGCTATTGGAATTTTAAGAAAACCCCACGTGAAAAAAATAAAATCGATGACCTGTGTGTGCAGGTAGAGAAGATGTGCACAGGTGGGTGACAAGGCGCCGCACCCGGGGAGCTTGGAAAGTGAAATCCTTAAAGTGTGGAAACAGGCTCCAAATGACTTAAGTGAATGGAAGCTCTTGGGGTCACTCCTCTCACTCTGTTTGGCCATCCTATGCTGGAGAGCAGCTGTGATGAGTTCCGAGTGATACCAAATCTGACGCAAGAAGATGTCCTAAAATGGCCAATGGGGCTACGCTGTGCTGAAACTCAGGACATGTGAACCTAAGTTTAACAAATTGTCAGTGTGCAAACAAGGGCAAAGCACAAGAGCCACAAAATTTACCTTTCAATAAAATACGAGGTGTATGATTAAGAGCTGTTAATACACACACTAGCAGCCTCGACACCATCTACTGCTGCTGAGCATGGGTGCAAGGGAGCGCAGGAGAGCAGCATCGCTACTCTCCGGCTCACGCAGCTCGGCCCCCAGCACCAGCCTAGTCCCACGCGGTCTTTGACTGCACCCTTCATGCCCCTCGGAGGAGTCGTGGGCGCCCCAGCCAGCCGGGAAATCAGGGAAGCCGCTCGATGGTCTTTACCACCATGCCCAAGAATAAAGGTAAAGGAGGCAAAAACAGGCGCAGAGGTAAGAATGACAGTGAATCTGATAAAAAGAGAATTGGTATCCAAAGAGGAAGGGCGAGAATATGCTCAGGGAATCGAGATGCTGGGAAATGGACGATGAGAAGCGATGTGTTTTGACAGGTTGAAGAGGCTATGTCACATTAGAGGGAAATTGAGAAACAAGGTTTGGACAAATACCTCAGACATCATATTGGTTGGTCTCCGAGATTACCAGGATAACAAAGCTGATGTGATTCTAAAATACAATGCGGATGAAGCGAGAAGTCTAAAAGCCTATGGCGCGCTTCCGAGCATGCTAAGATCAATGAAACCGATACATTTAGTACTGGAGATGATGATAAAGTTCAGTCTGGTACACTGGAGGTGACAATGAAGACAGTGACGATATCCAAACTGAACCCAACGTTTTACATTCCAGTTTTTCAGAAGATCGTCCTACAGTTTGGATTTCATTAGCGCGATTGTAATTTATTAAGGCAGTTTGATTTGGTTCTAAGATACTTGTTTCTCTAAAATCTGTTAATGAATTATCCTAAGTGAATATTAAGCCCATTTCAGTCTATTGATATGACGTAGCTTATGGATAGAAGGCCATGCGTATTTCAAAAGTTAATACATTTCTGCTTTTCCTGCTTTGATCACTTCCAGTAAGTAAACGGATGTGCTGTATTCATTTCGGATCGTGATCAACCCTAACTTTCGACTAGCCTACTGACTGCACAGACTTTCTCTATATTCTCCTTACTCAGATGTTCCCTCAAGATTTGATACGATTTACAGGAGGCCTATACCTGCATTTGATTTAAAAAAAAAAAAAAGATTTGTTTTCCATATTGAGGAGCATGGCTATATTTATACTAAGGTTGATATCAGTACATTGTTCCCATGATTTTACTTCGCCATCATACACATGGGCTGAGGGAAGCAGCACCCAGATGTTTTCAGAGCCTGGGTTTTAACACCAGCTTTGAGTTGGTAAGGTTAGTTACAGAAATTAAACAGTAAGTGGCACCCAGTTAACAGTGAAAATACTGATGTAACTGTTGCGTTGTATGTTTTTCTTTTTTAATTACTGTGTATAGAAAATTTCCCAAATAAGAAAAGATTTTTATGATCATATATATGTAGACTAGACCATATTTACAAAACAAAATGATTTATTTAAAAATGTTATTTTCAAGGGCCAGCCAAATAGCTCAGTGTATTAAAGTGCCTGCAAGCAGGCGCAGGGGCCAGGGGATTCAATCCCCAGGCCTGCCATGCCAGCCCCGCCCCCGGGGTGCATTGAGACGGGATCGAGACTGAGCATGGTGGCGTGTGCCTATAGTCCCAGCACTTGGGAGGCTGTAAACGGGAGAATCACTACGAGTCCAATCTAGTAGTGAGATCCTGAACACCCTGTAGACCCTTCCTTGAAATACAGGAAGAAAAAAAATGTTGTTTTCAGAAATCATGCATGTGGTTGGAACTGTGAATGCTTTATATATAAGCATTTGCCTAAGTGCAGAGGTATAGCTCAGCGAAGAGTCTCGAGGTTCAACCTTCAGTAGAATACCAGGAGAAGAAAAAAAAAGATGATCTCTAATTTTTGATGGAAGGCAGAGCTACCATGAGAAATATAATAAAATATTTGTGTTGCTGAGTACATTATGTCCTCTGTAGGTTATAATAAAATTATATTATGTGGGCAAATTGATTAGTAAGTGTTTTTATTTTTGTTTATATTGACAATTTAGAGTTACTCTTCCTTATTTAGTTTATCAGCACTTCTAATAAAAGGAAGTTAGGGTTTGGCTAGTCAGACCTCACTAGCTACATTGTAATCATGTCATTTTAAAGCAGATGCATCATGTAGCTTGTGGAACTTTCACTATGTTAGTCTCCAGAGAACTTTTCAGTGATGAAGAGTAGTGCACAATGAAATACAAAAGATCATTTAAAATCCCACTTCAATTAGTTTTCTTTCCTAAGTGTGCAAACTCTGAATTCGCAATATGAGGTGCTAGAACATTATGACAGTGTGTGTTTGTGATTCCTGTTCTTATGCTCTGGAATTTCTGTGCATTTACCTCAGTGAAATGCAGCTAAAACCAAGGGCTGGCTTTTAGCAACTCAGAAGGAACCATCCCTGGACTACTTGGCAAGCGTCTTCCTCAGTGACCCGAACCTGGGGAATTTATGCTTGCAGACTTCAAAGTGTTTTGCTAAATTTACAGTGTATATAAATCTTTACATGTGATTTTACAAAGAATGTTTGAACTCTACATACGTGATGCAGTTCTGTTAGGGACAGTACAACTCAAAAATAAGTTATTCTGCTTATCTCCTCTAGAAAATATGGTTTAAGAGTTTTTTTAAAAATTACTATGACTCCAACTCATGTACCTGTTGGTGGTGTATATTTTCATCTGGTGGTAATAACAGCCCAATCTAGTGTTATTTACATCTTGGATAATCTAAAATCGTAATAATTGAAACAGTTGAGTCACACTCGTAGCTCATACACAGTGCTACTTTGGGAAATGTTTTGACATGTATTTGCTGTGAAATTTGTACAACTTCACTGATTTGATTATGTTTCAGGTAAAGAATGTCAATGGTCCACAAGAAATCCTTTTTTTGTTTTGTTTGCTTTTTTGATTTTTTTGTTGTTATTTTTTGGACTCACATAATAGAGTGCTATGAGCAATACTCAGAAAATAAAATATTTTACACCAAGAAAGGTGTTAATATATTGCTATTTTAAGATGAAGATGTTCATGTGTAAGCTGTTTTTGGTAAAAAGAAACCCTCAGTATGTAGGCTTAATTGCAGGATCAACACCTTGCCATAAATCTGTGAGTTTTGTGTTAGTTTGGGTGCTCAGAAATGTTCACCATCGCTGTCCCAGTGGCTGCCTGGCTGGTGGGCTGACAGCGCACGGTGCCTCTGGCATGAGCAGAATTTCTAAGCACACAGCATTAATATTCTCAGGAGCCCTCTCCTGGAACCAGGACATTGGGCTGCAGTTTGCTAAGTCAGGAAAGTGAAGACCAGAGCCTTCTGTTTCTGACTGGCAACAGAAACGACACAATTTCTTGGGAGTACTCAAGGTTGAACTCAGAGGCTTTGTACTGAAAGGCAGCCGTAGCCCAGTATTTATTTATTTTTACATTAACACAAGTTCTCACTAAGTTGCTAGGTCACCAAGTCTAACTCAACTTGTGCTACTGCTGCCTCTGCCGCCCACACTGCTGGGACTGTTAGTCTACACCATGCCCTGCTAATAGTTTTTCTTAGTAAAAAAAAAAAAAAAAAAAAACTACAATGAATATGTATTCTTGTATAAAGTATTAATAAGAGCCACACAAGAAAATAAAGCTTTCTGATATTACTAGACACTGCGGAATTATAGGACGTGTAGGATGTATGGTCTATTTGTCCTCTAAGTCATTAAGTTTATGCCAAGCTGGGTGTGGTACAAAGACACTGGGTGTGTTAGTGGATCCTCTATTGTGGCACTGCAGAAGGCTGAGGCAGGAGGATCATAAATTTAAGTCTCACCTGGGGAAGTGAGTGATATCTTGCCTCAAAGCAAAAAATGAAAGTGGTAGGGCATAATTCAATGGCACATCAAGAATATATTTTATAGTCAAAGAAGTGATGGAATAGGCTCATGCTCGTGGAATTCACTGGTTATGCCATGCTTCTTGCCATCCAGAAGTGGGTGGGTTGATAGAAAGGCACAGTGCTCTTTTTGAGGACAGCTAGTCAGCAATAACGTTCAAGGCTGGGCAAGATGTGTCAAAAGGCTGTATATGTTTTGAATCAGTGTCCACTATATGCTACAGTGTTTGTGATAGCCAGGATTCACAGGTCCAGGAATCAAGAAGTGGAAGTAGGAATGAAACCCCTCACCCTCAACCCTTCTGAACCACTAGCAAAAGTGTTGCTCTTTGTTCCTGAGACCCAATGCTCTGCTCGTTTAGAAGCGTTAAGTCTACAGAGAGAAAGGCTTGCACTAGGAAGCAAAGCATTGATGCCACTGATATGGAGCTAAGACTTCCCCTTGGTCATTTTGTTCTCTTCATGGCTCTGAGCATTATCCCAGATAGAGGTCCATCCTCCAAGAGACTGGGAGACAGAAGCCTGCTCTTCTTGATGATTCCATTTGAAAGGAATGAATTTGTGATCATGGAAAATAGACTCCAGGCTATAAGAGACCCATGAGTTGTGAGAGGAAAAGGACAGAGAATGGTAAGCCCATCTTAAGAAATGAACTCCAAAGGGAAGATCAGGGCAGTAAGAGCAGTAAAGCCTGGAATCAACAGGTAATTCACATGAAAATCTTGAGTTTTCCCAAGCAGTGACGTTAAGCATTCTTCCTAGAGACATGGCTTGCAACTCTTGAACACCACAGCAGTATTTCAGCATTTCGGGGTGGAAGGGAGAGCGGATGGAATCATGTGTGAGAGACTGCAGGATTTACAGGTCAGGGTTGAAGCCTCACCCAGAAAGAGGCCCATAGGAGCCTGGCTCCAGCTGACTCAGGAGATTACATTCCTGATTGGTGGCTTCTCAATTCCCAGCTACATATTCACTTAGGTATTCAGGTTCCATCAGCATCAGACTGCAGGCCGTAGAGACTCTCGGGTTGAGTTACAGCTGATAAACAGTCATGCCAGAGAAGAGTGGAATCAGATATGTGGAGACCTCTGGTGGTAGGGATGCCTACTTGTAACCACCAGAGGAGGACACATTGCACCTGAGGAGACCATTTGGAACCCAGGTGTGTGTTGCCAGATGTACAGCCCAGGTGGCCTTTTTCCAGGTTCTTGGTCTCCCCATCAATGAATTGGAGAAAACATGCAGAGAAAGCGATAAACATGTGCATTAATGCAAGACTGAAAAACATTGCGGTATGCAAAGTGCAAGTGGACCAGTGAAATGGCTCACAGTGACCTGACACTAGGGGAAAGAGTAGTTTCTCTTTCATGTAAAGAGGACCTTGAGGAAATGCTATGAAATACACTTGATGCCGTACATTTTTAAACCATCCTTGAGAAAGCTCCAGTGGTCTCCCATCACATCTTCATGAAGAACATGCAGGAGGATTTTCACTGCCTGTGTCCACATGCAAAGAAGGGTTGCAAAGAGTGTTTTCAGCTGGTCTTGTGAACAATAAGAGTATCAGATGATGGAATGAAACAGAATCTCATCATTGGTACAGAATAACACTTTTCTGATTGACTCTGTGAACCGTGGTTGTAAAGATTCCACTGCACTGTGATGTCTCACTTTCTGAAAATGTCCCTCATTCTGCTGCCCTGTCTTATAAGGAGACATCCTTGATCTTCAGTGGATTTCCACACTCAATAAACAGCTAACCATGTGAGACAGCAATAACCACTCCATGAGTCTCCATCCCACTCCTCCCTGGAGAATTCCTGCAAGCTTTCCTGTCCACGAGGAGCCATGAGGTCAGGCACACCTTCGTATCTGTTAAGTGATCCCAGGGGGACGCCATGAATTGCACCATCTCCCTCAATCATAGGTCCCACTGGTTCCCCTACTTCCCTTACCCCAGGCCTTGTCTCCCAGGGTGCTATCTCCCCCAGTAGTGCTGAGCTGGAACACAGGAGCCTTTGGGATATCTCTGATCCAGACTCTAGAATCTGCCACCATAACACCTGCTGCAGGCTGCATGCAGAGGACAGAGCACTAAACCCATCCTGCACCAAGTGAGCTGGCTCTGTCAGCTGCTATGTGTGGGAGGAACACGTGATAAACCAGCTCTGGATCCTGGTCTGTCTGCCAAGTGGAAGTCAGTGAGCCTTGGGGAGGGATCATTGAGGTTTCTGACAAGGGAGTAGCACAGCCTCCTCCCAATGCTTCTTAAGCCACTGCAGTGCTATTTTTCTCAGTGAAGAGAAAGAAGTGTGAAATCTCCTATGTAGGGAGTGGTCTCTGGCAATAGCTGCCAAAGAACAGCCTCCCCTGAGATCAAGCCCAAGGCTGGAAGCAAGCAAACATCATCCTAACTTCATGGAGCTCACAGTGCAGACTGATTAGGCACAGGATTTCTTCAAAGGAGAAGCACCACACTGTACATGGAACAGTTCAGGAGAGCCTCCCCAGGAATGCCTTGTCTAAGCTGAAGTCTCAATGAGAAGCCCACGTGCCCAGTGACTGTGGGGTCAACAGAGAAGGGTGCATATAGATTCGAAAAGTTCTAAAAAAAGAGAATGTAACCCAGGCTTAACTAGGCTCTGCTCCTCCAGGAGAACTGGAGAGGCCATGTAATAAGGACATGCAGTGGAGAGCATCAGACAGGCAGAATAAGCACCATTTGGAGTTTGATGCAGGCTTTGAGGTGACAGGAAAGTAGGCACAGGTGGTGCAGGGGAAGAGAAGGAGGCTACTGCATAGCACGGAGGTGAGCAGCATGAGGGCAGTGTTCCAGAATCACATCTAGAAGGCTCATGCAAAGGATGAGAAAGCCATAGAGGAAATCAGATCACAAATTTTCTCTGAAGTTAAAAAAAAAAACAAAAACAGAAGCTCTTACCTTTCTGTTTAACCAAGTTCAGGGCACTTCTGTGATGGGTGGCAAGGCTCTGTCTTGCAAGGGACATGTGACATTCAACATTCACTGCAGAGAACACCAAGTGCTTTCCCATTGTGTTCAATCTTTCCAAATGACTGTGGCCAGGACTTCTCTTCATGTTTTCCACTTGGCTTTCTTTGTTTTACTTTGAGGTTCAGGATTTGGAATCTAAATTTTGTTTTCATATGTGAAGCACCCAATACAAACCTATCCTTAAAGGAAAAATATGGAACACTGTCAGGTAACTTAAACATATTGCTAAGGTACCCCCATGTCCTAGAGTTTCCAGCTACCCTGTGCTGGTGGGACCTGCTGGTCCCAGCCCAGGTGCAGCATGGGTAAGAACCTCTTCCACCCCCTTGGGACCACCACCACCACTTCGCAGCACACCCTATCCGGTCTGACCAGTAAGAATTTATGCCACATTCTGGGGACCCCCAGATCCAGATCTAGCCCAGGCCCAGTGAGTGTGTGGGAGAGCTGCAACTCCTTGTCCTCTCCAGACTCATCTCAGGCCTGGCACACAGGCCAGAGGTGAAACCATGCAGCTGCAATCCCTGAAGAAACTGTAGGGGACAGAACCAACCAGCTAGTACAGGATCAGAACATCTTGCCAGAGGGGTACAACAGGATCACTCCCAAGGGCAGCAGCAGGAAGCAGCTGAGCATAGCAGCCAGATCCTAGCCAGGCACAGCTGGAAAATCCAAACTTTGTAGATGTGCACCTAAACTTCAGTACGTGCTAAGGTTATAACTACAATGAATATCTACAACAAAGGTCAGAAGACAGTGCTACACAAAATGCCAAAGAGAAGGAACAAAATGTAATCTCTGAACCCAAGCCCACCCATAACAAGTGTAGAGGACACTAACACAGAACAAAGTGAGAATTACACAGCTGAAATCAATGAATCAATGGCTTCTGAAATAAAGACACAGCTGCAGAAAGGTATAG
>NDGM010988825.1:0-21603 GCA_002564305.1 Octomys mimax | reverse complement strand
CCGCTTGCTGCCTGTATTCCTTTCCATTCACCATTAATGCTGTGTCATCTCTTGTTGAAATTCAGCTGAACTACTTTTCTTTCTGTTATCAAACTTAGTATGAAAATCATAATACATAAAAGCAGGTCTTTCTACCAATCTCTTTGATCAATGACTATATTTTGGGGGCTGAAGATGTGATGGAGAATAAGACAGTTCACATCTCTGCTCTCAGGGGACTTCCTGGTTGTCTAGAACCCCAGTAACAGGATCAGATCTCCACAGTCCATGGAGAAAACTTGGCCTTTGCCCAATTTTGAAATAAAAGTTATTGAATTAGAGCCACAGTCATGCACAGATTGTCTATGGCTGATTTCATTTCATAGCAATGGAGTAGTTGCAGCAGGGACAGTTGGGTCAGCAAAGCCTAAAATATTCACCAGCTGGCCCTTTACAAAAGGCTTGCCAACTGCTGAGCAGTAAGGAGAATTATTTCTCATGGATGGCAGAGTTAAAGGGCACAATAGTAGTGAGTGCATTCAGAAGAAGATTGTGTCTGTTTGCTATTGGCTCCTGATATTCGTTCTGTCCTTCCTTAGAAAAATAAGTCCGCTTTCCAAATCCACAATAATCTCCATGAAAAAAAGTTTCTCACTTCTTTTTCTAATGGGACATGAGCACAGGCATGTGCATCTTTCTGAAAGCTTGCACACAGGAGATGAGGAGCCCTTTTTATGGTCCCTCTTCCTGGAGGTTGCAGCATTGAGCAGCCTCTCTAAAACTTGGTATTCGGCAACAGCAGAGAGGAACACAGGATGGGTGTTGTGATTTGAGGTTTTTGCAAGGGGAACACTGCCATATAGGACACACTTTATAAGATTGTTTTATAAGGAATCACTCAAGGAATCATATACAAAGTGTGTAGGAAATCTGTCCACATACTAAAGACCAAAGAATCCAGCTGAGGGCCTGGGTCTTAAATGTTGCATGAGTCTGGCTGAAAACCTAGAGCTCATAATGATGCCTCCCACAGGTCCAGCTGGAGGCCTAGAGCCCACAACAATGTCTCATGCAGACCTACTTCACAGATCTGTGCTGGAAAGGCCCCAAAGTTCAGTGGTGGAAGCTAGGAAGTCTCTGCCAGTGGGATGAAGGATCTGTGTTACAGGTTGAGGGATCTGAACTGGAGCCAGGAAGCAGTGCTCAAGGTGAGGACCAGAGCTCCCCAAAATGAACCACAGCCATTCTTAGCAACAACAATATCCCAATTTTCTCTCCGAGTGAAAACAGCTGAGTTCATCAAGAAAGCCAGCAAGACAAGGTACCCCCAAGAGAACTGGCAGTTTCCAACAGCTCCCCAACAGATTCCAAACAGCCTCCCTAACAACGTTTCAATAGATTCTCTAGTTCTGCCTCTTATGGTCCTGGCAACAATCCTCAGGTGGGCCTCCCACACCCAGAACTACACTGGTTCAGTTCATCTGGGAGTAACAAGTTGATCACCAGCTGGCAAGCCACTCCAGGGAGCTTCTCTGCATTTCACTCACTCGAGGCAGAGCCTGACCTTGCTGTGGTGAAGCTGATACTGCTTTAACTTTGCTGTTAAATTTAGTTGAACTCTAGAAGCATCTCTAGTATCTATGTTTAATCCCATGGGGGGTGTAAACCTCTGATAACCCTTTATAGGAGTATAATTAACATATAGAAATGTACATGTATCAAAACATTCAGTTTGAAGGAGCTTTACAAAATGAACACAAAACACAACCCATAGTCAGATGAGAAACAGAAATATTCAAGAGTACTCCTACCCCATCCTAATCTCTTCGCATTTAAGAATAACAAGTCTTCTGACTTGTAATACCAGTTACCTTCCCCTAGCTTTAAACTTTTGTACAATTACAATCATATGATATGTGTCAGCCTTATTTTGTTCAACATAACATATATGAATTTTAATGTATATCAGAGTACATGTGTGGTAGTGCATTCCACCAGTATGTGGTATTCCACTGTATGAACACCCCACAATTTATCCATTCTATTGTCGATGAACATTTGTGCAATTCCTAACCTTTTGACAGCAGTTCTATAAACAATTTATCCCATACCTGAAGTAAGCACTCTTGTGTACACATCTCTGTTATATACTGACAAGTGGAACTTCTGGTCACAAGATGTGCATAGATTCACCTGTGAATAGCAGTGCAAACAGCTGTCCAAGGTGACTACACCAGCAATATGTGAAATTCTGGCTACTCTAAGTTCATACTGGCCTTTGGGATTGGCTTTTCATTTCAGCAACTTTAGAGTACGTATAATGGTTTTTCCTTGAGTTTATATTTCCATCTTTCTTGTGACTACTTGTATCAGTTATATATTGCCATAATAGTGCAGCATAACAAGTAACCGCAAACACCAGTTGTGTTGCAGGGTAAATAGTGTGGATCTCATGTAGAGTCAGCTGGGGAACTTTGGCAGCTCTATTGCTCTTGTGTGGCTGGAGTAGCTCCCCTGACTGAGGGTATCCCCCAGATGATCCAGACTAGGTGCATCTATGTTGACGGCGGTCACACATCTCAGTTTTACAAGTCTCTTTGAAGCATTCCCATGGAAATGACTCAGGTGCCAATGCAAATGAATCTCACTATGCAGGTCCTGTACTTCACAAAGCTTTGTGTGCCTGACATTTGCTAATATTCCCTTGGTTTAAGTGAGTCACACAGCCTAGCTCAGATTCAGAGTCAGTGCCTCCTCTAAGTTAGACAGCAAAGGGAGAGAAGACAGGGTGGAGAAGCAGTGAGCCATTGTTGCCATTTAAAGTAGTTAGGAGCTTTCCAGATGCTTATGTGCATATGGTAGATGTCCTTTTTGTGGAGTGGCTACTCAAGGCTTTCCTATTTTCTTCCAGTGGGGTTAGTCATTTTCCTAGGGATTTACTGATCTCAGTATTTCCACATATGAGATTCTCTCTCATGTATATATGAACAAATTATATATTTTTTCCCCTCTGTGGGTTACCTACTTATCCTTGAAATGTATCTTTTGAAAAATAACTTATTTTAATACAACTTAGGAATCCTTTCCTTATTTCTATTTTACAAATCTTATATACGCCAAATTATAAAGATTTATATATCTTTTAATAAAATTTATACTAACTTTCACATACATATCATGATTCATTTGAAATGATATTTATTAGTACTTGGGATAAGAGTTTAAGTATACTTTCTTTTATAGTTATTCAATTAACCAAGTAGTGTTTATTGAAAAGATCATCCTATTTCTAACACATTACTTTCATAAATATTTAGACAGTCTTCATGTGTGTGTGTTTCTGCATAACACTTGAAAAATATTGATAAGTATTATAATGTTTATCCAGTTTTGACTCTCCTTGGGAGTTGGTGTTCAGTGTCATGTCTATTTCTTGACAGAAAGAGAGACTAAAGATTAAATTGCACTGAAGATTAAGCAGTCTCACATCAAGTGCAATTTTTGTTTGGAATTTGAATAAGAAATAGTGCAGAAGTTTATTTTATGCTACCTATTGGGTGGCTAGAGGCCAACATAAAGATGTGAGTTAGCTTCTCATTTCCTGTTCAGTGTATTGGGTGAATCATGTCAGGCATATTTGTAGCTCAAGCTTTTCTTTCATTGAGTTCAGACCACTTTAGTCATTACACGCATTTCTAGGCTAGTGTCTTACATCTATTGTGCATTTGGATGATTTTCATACTGGGATTTCGTTAGGTAGAACAACAACAACAACAAAAAGATTTTCTCGCTTTTTATCTGCCCAACGATAATTACATAATGGAATAAGTATTTTTTTTACATAAAAATATAAATTTTCTGATTTGTAAAGGAGTAAGAGGTGTGTTCCATAAATTTCCAGATGGCGAACCAGAAATGGAGAATGGTCTCAAAATTTTCCAGGCCATTTGGAACCATAGTCTAATGGGCCAGAAAAAGAACTTTTCATCATAGTATGCCTGAGTCAATCCAGTTCATTCAGACTAGAACATGAGGTTTTATTATTGCATGTTGTGCACTAGGAATAGCTATTGAAAAGAGATGGTAAAGTCTAAGTCTACTCTAAAGCCAATTTTTAATTTCTTATCTGATCAGCTCCTTGAGGCTATTTTGTTGGTACGAGGAGCACTTGAGAATGCAGGTGGCTGACTCGTAATTGCAAACACGTAAATAAATATTTCAGCAGGAAGAATGGAAATAGTGTAATTCATCTGTGAAATACTTTCCTCACTATGATCTTTCAGATAATTTTCATCTGTTATTTTTTAACTAGGAGAATGATATGCTTAAAATATTCTAACAAACCCACAAAGACAGATTTACTTTAAACTTCTATTGCAGATGACAAACTGCAACCTAGGAAAAGCAGGAACAAAAGGAGTCTTTGTCCCATGGTTAATTACAACCTGCAGAATGATTAAGAGCATTTTTTTCCCTTACAATTTCCTCTGTGTCTCAACTGAAGGAAAGAGAAGGAATGACTAGGGCATTTATCTGCTAGATCTCTGTCCTTGTCCTATTTATTAACTATGCTAAACTAGTGTTTAATTGTCATTAGTAGCAAATGAATTAATCCTAACATATCATTTCTCACAAGTTTATATGCAATTGTTACATCTTTGTCCATTGATTTTTTACTTTTCAAAGATAAAAGTTTCATCTTAGTATAGTGTCCTCCAGAAATAATAAGTATATAAGGTGGTAGGTATATTAATCAGTTTCTATATCACATAGCAACAGTATATAACATTATAGACTGTAGATATATACAATTATTGTCAATTAAAACATAATTTTAAAAATAACTTTTGAATTTTTTTCTATACTTAGTGTGCTACTGAACCAACATGTATTTCGAAACTGTTTAGAGGAATTCAGAATCCCAACAATCAAAAAGTGAATGTTCTCAAAGACCCCCAAAAAATGGACATCAGAGATGAATACATACCTCTCAGATGAAGAAATAGAAATGGCTAGTAAATATATGAAAAAATGTTTAACATCATTGGTCATTCAAGAAGTGCAAATTAAAACAACACTGAAATTCCATCTCACCTCAGAAAGAATATCTATCATCAAGAAGTCAACCAAAAAAAAAAAAAGTCAACCAATAACAAATGCTGGAGGGTTGGTGGGGAAAAAGGAAACTTCTCCACTGTTGGTGGGAGTGTGGATTGGTATGACCACTATGGAAATCAGTGTGAAGATTTCTCAAAAATTAGGACAGAAGGTCCCATTCAACCCAACTATTCCCTTCCTAGGTATTTTTCCAGAAGAATTGAAAACATCATCCACAGCGATATGTGTGTACCCATGTATGTAGCAGGGCAATTGACACAGCTAAATCTGAGAAACAACCGAAATGCCCATTAACTGAGGGATGAATTTTTAAAATGTGGTATTTCTATACAATATAGTATTACTTAGCTGTAAAAAATATAAACCTTAGGCTTTTATAAGTAAATAGATGCAACTAGATACCGTACTCCTGTGAAATAAATCACACTTCCATGTGTAAACATCATATTATCTCCTTAGAGTAAGAACCTGAAAGAGTAAATAAATCTGAAAGGTACAATAAATACTGTGAAAGGCACAGAAACTTCAAATAGAAGGAACAACTTGGATGAGAGAAAGGAGAAACATAAGAAAGGAAGGGAAAAAGAAATACAAACATATGTACACAGGGTAGTTTGCTTGGATAATTGCATTGCTGATTTCTGCTGGTCTATTGAAAGGAGAATGTTTTTTCTCTCTTGTTAATTTTTTGACCAATTTTTCATGCTTCTATCTGGTAATCTGAATAACTAATTTGAAGAAAACTATGCAAAATAACAACTATTGTTGAATTCATAAACTATTAATGTTCTTTTCCATGCTCCAAACTACACATAGACCCTAATACATTGAGGACAAATATACAATATATGGTGAAAGCTTACGTTAGGACTGTGAAAAGCACCAAAATGATGAGAAAGAAGAGATTAGGTAATTATCACAGGAGACTGAAAATAGAGGAAAAAGGAAGAGTAGAAAAAGGAAGTTTAGGATTCAAGAAAGAAGAATGCTTTAGAAAGAAAATAGAGTCAATAGACTGGGTGTCTCAGGGAGGTCAGGTTGAGGGAGGCCCAGAATAGATGCTGAACTTTGGAAAACAGGTCACTTCTGACTTCAGAGAAAGCCATGCCAGAAGAGTTGTCGGGAGTCTTGAGGGTCAGTTATATTCACCACACCCTGCAGGCAAGGTGGGTCAGGCTTTCTGAGCACATACACTGGCTGTTTCTTACTGCAGTTCTTAGGAAATCATGCGCTTATCTGTGTGAAGTCTGATGCTTTTACTTAATGGGGTGGAGGCCTTTGTCTTATTTCCTCTTGTGCCTGACTTTTTACTTTCTATTTTCCCAGAATTTCATCAAAGTTTCAGTAGAAGCCCTCCATAAGAGAAGGGCACTTAAAATACTTCATGCACATGTACCAAATGAATGTAAACCTTCAATGTTGCCAACATGAACTACAAAAGTAACAAGGATAATAATTAAATATTTGAATAATAAGGATAACAATTAATTATTTAAATAATAATTAAATTAAAATGAGCAAACAGGATCTAGAAATAAAGAAGGGAAGTGGGGGGAGGAAGAGAAATAAAGAGAATCAGGATTATTAAGTACATGTCTACTTCCTAAGATCAATGTAAACTTCATGTACCAATAAAATAATAAATAAAAAGAGATTTTAAAAAGAGAACATAAAATAGAAGCGTAAAATACCTGCTAGTGGTGTGAGAGGTGGATGTAATATGTTGGGCTGTGTTAGGAGGGTAAAAGGTTTGTAATGAGGAAGTGAACCTCAGGCTGTTTGATGGTGGTAAGTTAGGGACCCGTGAACGAGCTGCAGAAAAATCCTGATGATGTGTAAGTTGAGAAGTCGCATCCAATGCAATGGGCACAAGCAGTAGAGAGAAAACAGTTGGAGGTACCTCATACAAGTTAACAAAAGATTAAAAAATCTTGACCTCTTTGTGAACAGAGCTTAAAGGGAAAGCAAACCAACCATAACAACAGCATAAAGAGGTGCCAGGATGCCACCAAATCTGGGAACAGGCAGTGGCTTATTTGTGTGTGTTTATTTAAGTAGAGGAAAGTAACACAAAGTTATGAATAGATGAAGGCAGGACCTCTGCCTGCCTGTCACCCCAGGGTGTCAGTGCCTTGATTCCCATGATAAGGACCCTTCTGGGTCCTTCTGAGTCTTTGCTGTCACTTGGGCAGAGAGGGTCAGCACTGGGCTGTCCGAGTATGACGCACATTTCCTTCAGGCAACAATCGATTTCCTTTTTCCAATTCTGTTCTCCCACACAGTCTCTGATAAATAGTCTGGTCTCTGAAGGGAACCACTCTCCAGGAAGGGTGTGCCTGGGTCAGGCCTGTTCCCAAGCCTGCTGGAGTTTGGGCCACTGAAAATGAATAAGTCCGTACCCTGGGTTACAAAGATCTTTGTCTGTCTGTGTTATTAGAATGAATCAAGTTTCCAGAGCATGTGGGCAGTCTAATAAAGAGAATGTACCTAAAAATACATGGTCAAAGGCCAGTCTCACAAGGATAGAACTCTCTCTGAGGCCTGTCCACACTCCTGACTGTGTCTGCGAGTACTACTGTGATCGTTCATCTAGTTAGTTATTTGGAACAGCGCAGCTGCTGATGTCCTTTCATTTGCAAGTGAGAAAGCACCACAGAAACTTTGAGGCCATCTGGAATCATGGTGAGAGAGGAGCTTTAGGAAGCTTAGTTTAATATTGCCAGGGACAAAGGAGAAAAGGGTTGTGAAAGGCAATAGACAATGAGCGAGGAGGCTGTGCAGATGCCGCCAGTGCACAAGTGGGCCTGGCAGACAGGGCTTGACATTAAAATGCTGTGAAGGAAGAAGCCGCCATGAATGTGGGGTGTGAAGGGGAATCAAGAGCTCCAAACAATCTTCGGGTTTTGATCACAGCCACCAGAGTGGCCCATCTGATATACTGTGGACTCAATTAGAAATTTTCTAAAATTTTAGCAGCCTCTGAAAAGAAGATGTGAAATAATTTCAGTATAATTTTCCTTTTTGATGAACAGAATAAATCATATAATTTTTAAAACGTATTTGCATAAACTTATGTCAAAGATTAATATCCAGGCAGGCTATGGAATTATGATTAGTTTCATTGTTTTTATAACTAAGCTTTCAATTTTTATGAATTAGTAATAGCTGTTAAATTTTTGTAGGAAGTAACTAAAGTGCTCAAAATATTTTAAAAATGCAACCATTTATTTGGACAGGCCAACTTTAAGCTAGGGGTATGGATCAAGTCTTAAGTTATTCTGCTTAAAATCATGCGAGAAAGGTTTTGCAAAACCACCCAGAATGCCAACAAATACCTGAGCAGCATGACTTGTAGGTGAAATCTCAGCAGGTTTCCAGAGCTCTTGATGGTACTAACTCCCTGTGGCATCTTCTGAAGACTTGCATTTAATTTACAGTGAAGGTAACAGTGAATTTTGTGTAAACACTCATTGGCAGGACTCCACATGCAAGACTCTTCAAAAGTCAAATGAACACAAAAAATAAAGTTAAAATAAATAAATAAAATTCATAAAGAACAAGAGCCTCATTGTCTGGCACGGCAAATTTACCTGAAGCTGTTCTTTTTCTCTTTCACATACACATATTTTTTTTCAAATCCTTAATTGAAAAATTGAGCCTCCAGCAGCCAAAACATACACTGCAAAGCTACAGACGCTGAGGCACTGGCATCTCTAGGAACCTGGCCCTGCAACTGCTGTGGTAGCTTTCACATGGCACGGCTGCTCTTGATTTATTGATGTCATAAAAGGGGACTTAGGTGTAGCGTTATGATGATTTGTGATTTGTTCGTAATGCAAAGGGCTCTGGTGGCCTCTTAAACTTACTATAACAACTTATATTTGAAAAATGGAACTAACTTGACATTCATTCCTTCAGGTCACACGGAAATAGTGAGGATTTTTTTCCTCCTATATGCAGGTTTTAAGTAAAGAAGGGATTTCCAAAGGGTGATAGAGAGACAGAGAGAAGCACTGGGAAGAGGGCACCCTTATTCTACTCTTCAGCAGCTCAATGGTGTTGAGATGGACCAGTAGGCATTTGGGCCTCTCTGCGCACAATCAAAAACATTTTTAAAAATTGCTTGAAGTTTCCATTTGACTTTCCTGTCTCTTTTTTTACTCTGCTTTGAATGAAACCAGCAGGCCAGGTTTCTTGCCAACCTTTGACAACCATATCCTCACAGGCTCACGGCATCTTGACGGGCATCAGGGAGCAAAGGCCTCACACAGTCACCAGAATCTCAGTGTGGAGTGACTGATTGTGAAAGCCTCCTACACACACACACACACACACACACACACACACACACGTGCAGGAGTGCTAACACTTAGAAATAGAGACCTTTGTGTCAACACTTTGCTTCTCCTGAGAGTACTCACCTCTGAGTGTGGAGGCTGAAGAGCAAATACCTGACAGCCTGGAGTTCAGAAAGGAAAGACCATATTATCTGTGTTAAATCACTTGTTAGAAAGGAGTTTTCCTTGAGCTCTCTTCTTTAGGGAGCAAAAACATGGAGGAGACTTTGGGTGCGCTGCCTTGCTTGGCATTGAGCCACAGCTATGAACACTGAGCAAGGGCACTCCGCACAAGAATGACCAACACTTTCATCACTACACAAAGACAAATCTTGAGGAGACAAAGCTCTGGATGGACATCCTTGTTTTGCTGTTCTGGTCCACAGCAAGCATCAGAACATCTGTAAACCTCAATTATGTTGCTGATGAAAGGGAACATAAATGTTTACCTAACAGGTTTCCTATCCTGAGCAGTGACTCTTGTCTTTGTTTCAGCTGTGTGTGTGTGTGTGTGTGTGTTGGAGAAAAGGAAATTTCTCAACCATGTAAAGCAGCACAGCTTTCATGGAGTTAGAAAAAGATGCCATACTCTTGCAGAACTAAATCAGCCCCATGGGGGAGGGAAGTGTCTTATCTAGGTTCTGCTGGAACAGGCAACTTCATGGTCAATGAATGATAGTTTATAGTCTTGGCCCACAGATACCCCCACAAAATAGAAACAGAACAGCAAAAAGAGAGAGCTTCGGTGCTTCTACTTACCATTCCAAAGTTCTCCCATCAGTTATGTGGACAGTGCTGTTGGCACATTGCCTCGATGCCTTGTGGGGCAAACTTTCCTCTGTGTGCCGTGGAGGTGACTCCCCAGGATGGGTTACACAAAGCCTTGTAAGTAGGTTTGTCCACATCGATCAACACCTCCTAAGGTAAAGTGCCTTATCTCACTTTGGTTTATGAAATAACACTTTGGAGAACCAGGATAATTCAGTTCCACTTCTGACTCTGCCACTATCTGCAACTTATCCTTGGATCTGGGTCTTAGTTTGTCAACAAAATATGTATGAGTAAATGCAGGTAGAGCCTGGATGAGTGAGTAGACTGTGTCTAAGGTTTCTATTAGTTCAGAACTTCATGGTGAGACCCTAATAGCTAAAAATGCATAATCTGAGTAATGGTAGAAATGACTCTTAATAATTTAGCACCATCTGTGTGCAATGCCCTTTCTCAGGAAGTTTACAAATACTATCTCATTTCTGCCTCATAATCTATATAATAAATGATATAGGAACAGATGCAACTGTGCTTCTCACTGAAAAGACTGTCAAGGAGTTTGCCTTTTTTTGATTAAGATCAATAACTGACACATCTATTCTCTTAACTTGCCTTCTTTACTTGGCACCAACGGAATTTCAGAAGCCATGAAAGGGCAACACAAAGTCATCCTCTGTAGATAAAGCATGATGTCATTTACTGCAAAGCAGGCAAACAATAAGATAAAGGTTAGAGAGCCCGCATGTTGAAAGAGATTTGAAGTTATAAAAGATTTTCTTGGGCATTGCAGCAATTTCTACATGTAGGGAAAGAATATAGCTTGCCTATCCCCAGATGGTTTGCATATTTTCTTGGCTGGGTGAAAGGATACACCTCTTGTGTTACCCATAAGTAGAACAGAATGCAAGTCATGGTAGAGATTAAGCCAAAATTTAATCTAGGCTCTGCAGTCATTTTGGGATACATGTAAATGTATACAGAGAAAATAAATATATTTTAAGCATAAATTTTACAAACATGACTTTTAACCAGGAAGAGCTGAGATTTGATTAGTTATATAGAAGATTGGTTTTCTTAGGAAATATTTTAGTGCTAAAATAAGTGACTAGTATAAATCAAATAAAGTAACACTCTATCTTGGTAGCAATTCATCCTTTTCTTTGATTTATTTTTCTGTTTCCCACACCCATGTTCCTGAAAGTACCTGGTGCACACCTTTGCATTTAATAACATACCACTAATAATACTCTATTGTTTGTGTGCACATGTCCCGTAATGAAATCTAGTTTTTCAAGTGTAGCAGCTGACCCTAATTGATCTACCTGTTTCCAGGGCCCAGTGCTATGCTTAGGACATTGCTAAAAATTCCCATGAAAATGCTCTGCAACAAATAACACCAAAGCTCAGCATCATACAAACTAATCCTCCTATCCAGGATATGATTTGGTGCTTGACTGTGGATCAGCAGATGTGGGCTGAACTTAAGGGGAGGTTGTCCTTCAAGTTATAGCTCCAGTTGCTTTGGCTCTTTGCTGGCAAAAAAATGGGCAACAACCAATTAGGGAAAACTTTGCTGGCAAAGACAGGAGTACAAGAAGGCAAGAAGTAAATAACATACATATATGTCAAATATTTGCTTATGTCATGTCCATTGGTATTACATTGACCAAAACACATTGAACTCAAGCTCAGTGCTGGTAAGATAAGAAAATACTATAACCCCAAACCATAATAGAAGAAACTGAAAACTACATGGCAAAAGCAAAGATACAGAGTAGAGTGAAAAATACTCATTCAGTCTACCTACATCACTAATCAATGAAGGCACATGCAAGTAATGGGTTCATGTACCTACCCAGTTTTCTTCATATCTTTTTTACTTTCTAAATAATGATTACATCAAATATTGTGGTTTTCTGTTTAGAATATTACTGTGGTTGGTACATATTAAATAATTTGAAATTCAGAAATTATTCAAATATAATCTGCCTCAAGAGGGCTTTATTAAGGTGGGTTTGTGAGATCTAAAAAATGCTTTTGTGTAGTATGTAGCAGTTCTTTTCATGATTCAGACTGACCCAAGAAGAAAAATGAAAAAGAATCTGAAGTTTAAAAGATTTGCAGAAATGCCTTCTAGTATAAAGATCATAAACATATGGAATCTGTTGGTTTTGGTTCTTTTATTTGAGGGCAATAATTTGAACCAGTTGCCTATCCATCATCCCAGACACAACTAGAAGTTTCTTTTTTTTTTTCTCTTTTCAAGATACTGGATAGCTGTGATATGCCAGGCTGGAACTCTAATAGCAAAGAACCTCCAGGGAGGTGCTGCTGGGCCACGTCCCTAAACAGAAGATTCTAGAAGCACGGAATGGCTTCAGCTATATTGCTGTGAAGCTCACACACCTGCTCTGAATAACAATTTGCCTTTGCCTCTGGATTTCCAGGTGCTCACTTTTATTACTTTCCAAAGCATGAAATCTGAACTCGAGTTTTCCCTGATGTCAGATTAGCAAAAGCACCTCCACAGTGGGCTTTTTAAATCAAACAGCTATTTCTGGCGGTTACCTCATGTTTTAAGAGCCCATTAGAACTCTATAGAGAGTTTTCTAAAAAGCAGGGAGAGGAGTGTGAGACATTTAAAATTTCAACTGGTCATCTCTCTATTAAAATATTAGGTGTAGATTGGCTTACATACAATCTTAGGTTTGAAAATACACATCTGATGATAGAATAACGAGCCTTAGAGCCCAGAAATGGAGCTTCTGTGTCTCTTTACCACAGAAACTGAGGGCCTGGATGTGGGAGGAAAGTGAGACCATTCCTGGTAGTGCATGGGGCCTGCTAGTTCGACAGCGTGAGGTCATTTTGCTCCATGTCACAGAGCATACCTTGAGCCTTGTAAACTCCTAGGCTGCTTCATGAACAGGAGTAATTACAATCAAAACACCACACAGACTGAGAATTTACATGAAACCTCATTTTACCAAGGCTGAAATGTAAAGCAAATACAATAAAACTGTTCTGCTTGCAAACCCCTGGCCTGACCCGGGGTGTAATTACCTGATTAGTCCTGGCAAACTCCTGTATAAATTTGGTTTCAAGGCCACTCATCAGGGACAGCTAAGTACACTGTGTAAACACTGCCTCTGCTACATGGAATCCAGGGCCAACCCCACTGCACAGGTCTGCCATGAGTGTGCATGTAGGAAGCCAGTAGCCTAGGGTAGTATGCTGTGGAGCCAGGAGCACAAAGAGAGTGCCGCTGGCCACTTCTGTGCAAGAAAGCATATGTTGGTGTTAGTGTTAGAGTTCTAGCCTGTCAAAAAACATTCTTGCAGAAAATAAAAAGCACTTTTGGTCCTTCTTAAGAGGTTTATCTTAAATCAATAGATGTCTAGGATTTTTATATCTTCCTCTGTGAACCAGTGACACTGGCTTTTAAAATGTTTTAGTAACATTCAATCGTTTGGATGATTGTGTAAAACAGAGACAGCTATGGCCAATGAGGCACTGTTGACTGTTTGCTGAATGTAGCCACTTCACTTTGCAGCTGAATAAACTAATATTCAGGGAAACTTGGGTCTAGTCACAAAGTAGCAAAAAGCAGAGGCACTCAATTTCAGGTCTGTCACTGCTGTCACGTGCTCTGCTCACTTACCAGGGCTGCCTCTCACAGTAAAATCATAGTGCAATTTGTACAGGATTTTATTGGTCTGCAAACTGAAACTGAGATGCATGTAATGGATACAACTGGAAACTGGGACTAGGAATGTGGCTTTCCCTCTTCTACATTCATTTGTCTCTGTTGAAGAATCCATCTTAGTCCTTTCCTTATGACTTCCTGAGAAAGACAGAATGACTTAGGTTGCTAACACCAAATATCTTAACTGCACTCCAAACCTGTATGATGCAATGCAATAGCCACCAGCCAAGTGTGGTTCGCTAAGCTTAAATAAAATAGAAGCTCTAAAATTGGGTTCTTCTTTCATGCTGGCCACATTTCAAATGCTCAGTAGTGCATGGCTAGTCCCAGTTCCTGTGGTAGCACAGGAAGTAGAAAATTTCTACCACTGTGGAAAGGTCTATGATTCTGTGCTGTTCTACCATCAGGAAATGAAGTTCTGTGCTTTTCTTTTTCTGATGTAGGCTCTTGTTGGGCATGTTTTCCAGAACTCTTGATGACCTGCAAGAAAATACACCTGAGAAATCCCTGGCTTCTGTTCCTGTGTCACAACCTTAATATACTTGTGTGTGAGCCACATCATGCATGCATACAAGACTTTGGCTTCTTATCAATACTTCTGTCTCATAAAAGCAAACAAACACACTTCCATTGTATCAGATTCCTAGTGAGGAACTAGGTGTTGTGCTTTGTTAGAAACACTTTCAAACTATTAAGTGAAATGTGATTATTTTTATTTTTTTCTTTCTAAAAAATAACAACTGCATTTAAACAGATATTTTAAGAGTTGTCCATTTAAGTTCAGTATTATGTCAATTTTGCTGTTGAATGACAGGTCCAATGAAAATACGTTGCCTTTACTATTGGATATTGAAAATATCAGATGTTCCCAGATGCATCTTACATTAATACTCCTAGGTAACAGACAGTTAAAAGTACTTATATTTCTAGAACTGCAAAACTGTAAAGATTTGCGTCTCTGACAACTAGAACTGTGTTTGATATGTCAGGTTTAAGAAGAGAAAATAATTCCCTTGTGCTATGATCTACTAAAGTAAGTCTTTTGTAAGGTGAGGGAAATTAAGATAGTGACAAAAATAACATGAGAACTGCCAGGACTCTGGAGCATAAGAAAAACAAAAATAATTACATATAGTTATTTGGTAGAGGAAATGATGAAAAATTTCCTGCTTGGAGGCAGTCTGCACAAAGATTAAAAGGAAAGGATCCAAAGTCCATCCTATTGCCTGAATTCCGAAAGTCTGTTCTATAGTTTTCTAAAAGTGCAACTTTGAGGAATTTAATTAGCCTTCCCTGAGGCAAGTCTAAAGTAACCCTTTTAACAAGGATGTCATTGCAAATGGCTATATTTAGGAAATAATCCCATTCGGTATTGAATTATATTCATATTGAAAAAGCATGTGTTAAAGTCCTAACCCCCAGTGTCACTGTGCTTGGAGACAAGGACTTTAGAGAAGTAATTCAGGTTGCCTGAGATCATAAGGGTAGCGCTCTAATCCAGGGGACCTTGTGTCTTTATATGAACAAACACTAGGCCTCTTGCTCTTCCTTCAGTCCATTTCTGTGTTCACAGTGAAGGTGTCATGTAAAGACCTAGCAATAAAATAGCCATATGCAAGGCAAGAAGAGAAAACTCATCAGACACCAACAACTCTGGCAGCACCTTAATCTTGGACTTCTACCTTTCAAAATTCTGAAATAATAGAATTTTGTTGTCTTGGCCATTAAGCCAATGGCACTTTGTTATGACATCTGGCACAAATGTATATCCCTAAGCTGGCTTTCCATGTATCAGAGCCTCCTCATATGTCTGAATCCTAGTTTTCCTCCTCCTTATTTCTCTACTCCATCTATCCAATTTACCATCAATGAAACAGCTCTTCCTGATTGTGGTTCTGGATCACCTGTGTACATACAGAGCAATTGTACTTAATGACAGATCTCTACTGTTTTTCCTTAATAGCAGCAAATACTTTTCCTCTTATTTGACAATACCTTAGTTGGATGTCTTGATAAACTGGACCTCTTCCCAGAGTGCAACCACTCCCTTTCCACACAATGCTGCTGTGTCACCCTATCTGGACTCTGTCTGTCTCTTTCTGAAGACTAGCAGAAGTCTGTCTAATTCACCTGTGGCTCCCAAAAGGAGTGTAACAGATGTTGCCTGAGACAAAGATATTCAAAGTAGTCTGGTCTACTGTACCTTCAAGAGAAATTTATATGCTCTTCCTAGGCACTTACATAATTGAAATCATGTAAAACATGATCCATCAAAAATCTAAAATTGATTCAGGAAAGTTAGACATGCAGTTGAAAAGTATGTTACAACAGCAGGTCTGGGGCTGGGGAAACAGCTCAGCAGCACAGTGCCTGTCTAGCAAGTATGAGGTCCTAAGTACAATTCCCAGTATCAGAAAAAAAAAAAACAGACAACAGTAGGCATGTTTTGGATCCTGCGGCTATTTATAAATGAATGTCCAGAATGTTGCCTTATGAGTTTTTCACCAAGTTGCTTAGAAGGAATATTTCCACGCACAACACTAAAACTTGTTTACATGTTTATGGCTATAAGAGATTAAGGACCAGCATAGGAAAAGGTCTTCTTTCCAAAAGATAAGCTGAATTTATTATTATAAGGAAGGGAGTTAATGTAGCTAGTCCTCCTGGCAATAAAAAGGGAAAGGGTAAAAACAAATAATTTTTGTTAATGTCAGTGAGACTGGACAATTCATTAGGGTACTTAACTGGAAAATTCGCTGGGACACTGGCATGAAATTGGTAATGTCAGTTATAATTTACTAAAATTGTTATTGATTAAAATCTGTAATTTACTAAAGTAAATGGCTAAACCTTGCCAATAATTTCTGGATGTCCAGTATGATTATGCTCTTCAGTGGAGACAGTTAGTGAATTAGTTTTGAGTTCCTGACTGATAAAACTGACTCCAGGAAGTGAATTGCCTGCATATCCCAGCAAAGCTAAAATGGTGCATGTCAAAATACATAAAGAGAAAGCCCATTGGTGGAAAGGATGGTGATGAAAAAGGAAGAAGTTACAGACCATAGGAGTAGTTAAGCAAATTTTGTCAGTGATCCGGGACTTGGAAGATGGTATTATGGTTTGTAGTTAAGAAATTTGACATAAAATTAAAGAAAACCAAACATTTTCCATAAAACCCCTCATTATAAGATTGATCTGAGATTTCTTATTATTTACTACAGCTAACTTTCCTATCAAGTTTCCAAGTCTTGTTTCTTTCAGGCTTAAACTGAAAACACTTCCCTCTCCCTATCTCTCCTCTTCTACTTCCATCCACAGAAAGTATCTTGATCACACAGAAAAAATGGCAGAGGGTGACAGGAAAGGGTGCTGTCACCATCATGTGAAGACCCATTTGATTGCTACAGCACTGAGGGGCTGTATTTCCCCAGCAGTTTCTCCCTTGGCAAGGCAAAACTAAAGATGCAAGCTTCATGTGTAGGTATCCTTAACATTACATGGTCAAAATGAGTTCATTTAGCTTCAGCAACAGGAAATACTATACAAGACCAGTTAGTATAAAAGAGAAACACTCTCTCTCATTGAAAAACTTAATGGAGCACCAAAAATTTTATAATCAAGGGAAATATTTTTAAACTTAATATAATATTTTGAAAACAAAATTAATGCAAAACTATAGGGAAAACATATTAAGTTTTTAAATAGAGAGGAGATGGTATTGTTAGCTTTATTACCTATGATTTTTGTGAAAAACCCTGTGATTGTTTTGTACAGCACCAGGTCCTAACTGGTAGGTTTATGAGGCTGACAATGAGTGGGGACAGATGATTCAGAGCACAGCTTTATATTTAATCATGGTTTCAGATTATAAACTTCCATTATCTTCTGTTGATTCAAAATATGAAAGAGTGTTTTGGTGAGTGCATGGGGGGGAAAGAAGACATCAGAAATCTCCACCTCAGGGCTCACAAATAAAGGGCAAGGGCCAAGGCTAGGAGCCCAGATATTCAACAAAATATCAGAAGCAATCTTTATGACTTCAATGCTGAATTAATGACAGTATGAAAGCCCCTGCAGAAGTCCACTCCTCTATACTTGAAAATTTAGTACTTCACATGAATTTTGTCTTAGGTACTGTTTGAAGTCCAAGCAAGGACAGCAAGCAGTAATTAGTAAAAGGTTGGGATTACAAAGCCAGGATTTAGAAGCCAGGGATTAAAACTGCACTGAGGGGAAATACATTTTCCAGGAAGAGAGACTACAGGAAGAAGGATAGAAAAGAGGTGATTGAGTCTCATCCTGGATGCCTGAAATGTTAGAAGAGACATGAGGCAGATGGTAGAATGAAGCATCATTTAAAGTAAGTAAATACTGATGTCATTTCCACTTAACTGACAAGGGGGCTGAGGCAGAAAATGTCTCCACAGCTTGTGTACATCTTGCAGCCAGGCTGACATTTGTAAAGTCTGGCATTTGGTGTCTGGAGAAGGGAAGCATCAGGGGCAGCAGCAGGCTGTCTGGATTCTGGAACTAGAAAGCAGTCACTGAGTCCTGGGATTTGTGAATGTAGCAAAGAGCTCTGGCAATAGAGTGGAGGGTGACACAACCAAAGGCAGAGAGGGCCAGAAATCTGGAGATGGCCACTGAGTGAACAGAAGTTTCAACTTCTTAGACATGAGGGTCAACTTAACCACTCTCTTCAGAAAAGAGGTGGCTTCCTTGGGAACCCCAGCTTACCTCTAAACTTCACCTTTTCCCAGATCTGTGTACCACAAAATTAGCAGGAATTATTATGCTATTTCCATGCCACTGTTGAAAATATTATTCAGTATTGTGTCTTGTGTACACTGGTCGTGGGATAACAAAGTACCACATTGGTAGACTGCCTGTTCAATGGTGATTTGGGGCTTGGATGTTTATCTTGCTGCCTGTAGTTCAGGTAGCTAAGTGTTTCTCTTTTCTGCAATTCCCTCATCTATATGGAGAATGGTGCTTAACCATATGGAGTTGTCTTGAGTGTTTAGTTAGCTAATATGCATAAAATGTTTAATGGAGTGTTAAACAATAGCCATAGTGTTGCTCTTGAGCAACTCATGAATAGAATTCATGCCTTCTGTTACACAGTCATACCATTCCTTCCACCTAGAATAACTTCACAGTGGCAGACACAGGATGGTTGTCGGAAATGTGGATGACAGTGAAGCTAGCAGGAATCTCAGCTACACATGAAATGGAAATCACATGTGAGCTGGTTCTTGATCCACTTTGTGTCCATCGCCATCTGTCTGCTTCTTTAGGGCCCTCCCAGGAGGATGTTCCTGTATAGGCTTCTAACATATTATTAGTCAGCTTAGGGTTCTTGCTCAATTCATAAGGAAATTACAAACTGGAAGAGTGTAACTCTTAGGGCTCACAGTCTTTGTCTTTTCCAGCAACTATCATCTTTTTAAACATCAATGACCATCCTTGATTCTTGGGGCCAGAAACTGATAATAGCCCTTGGAAACTGTTCTGGCCAATGTTTTCCATAGTTCTCTGGCTGCTAGGTGCCATCAGTGTTGCTCACTCTGCCAGCAGGCTGCTATCACTGTCAGTGGCCTTAGAGTTACCAGCTACTAAAGACAGAAATCATGCATGTTCAAAGATACACCACCCAGAAGAGGCTTTATTAGTGTACACGCTGCAGCAAAGGGGAAACAGTGCCCAGGCTGAACTTGCAAAAGTGTAGTGTGGCAGTTAAGTTTGACTGTGTCAACTTAGTTGGCTTGAAAGATGCCCAAAAGACCAGAAATATATACTTCTGGTTGTGTCTGTGTGTATCTGAATGTGACCATGAGTACTATGTATGATTGCTGGCCTGCCCTCTCTGATACTGTTCCCTGCTATGCTTTCTGGTCTCCATGGGCTAAGCAGTTCAAGGAGGTGTACTAGGAAATGTCTCACAAGATTTTCAATCGTCACTGGGCTGAGCACCAATTGAGAACCTCACACATACTTTTGAAGTCTGAACCATATGCATCCTTTCCTTCAGTTTTTCTCTCAAGGACAGCCAGCTAAAATAATCATGTATCCTTCAGTTTCAACTACATTTTGTTGCTTTGTTGTCTTATGCTTGTTTTTGTGTCATGCCTGAGCTCTACTATGTTCTTTCTTCTCAACCCTCATTTTTTCTGTAACCATGCTCGTGGTTTCCTTGTGTGATCCTCTTTGACCTGGTCTTGTGGATGTCCAGGGCCAGGAGAGAAAGCGATACCCTGCTACGAGACAACTCTCCCACTCACCTCCAGCCCCTATCCAGAGGTTGAAGAAAAGGCTCTAAATTTTCCTCTGGAATTAGTTTGCTTTCCTCTTTCATGTGCTACTATTTTGTTTTCTGAGATTATTGAACCATATACAACTTTCCACTTGTTCCTCTTCTTTCTCCTCCTCCTCCTCGTCTTCCTCTTCCTTCCTCTTATTTTTCTTTTTCTTTGTTGTGTCTGAAAAAAAAAATTCAGTGGTCATGATATTTCTATGAGTCTGAAAATTTTTTTAAATACTCGCCTTAACAATCCTAGGGTAGTTTCCTCAAGCCAGGGTGAACATGAGTAACGCTGGTTTAACTCAGTGGCACTTCCAGAAAACTTACACGACAATAAGAGGACTACAGTTTGCTCACTCCAGGCTCTCTGCAGGGTACTTGTCTCAGGGAAATGACAGCAGTCAAGAGTCTTAGGAACAGATCCTGTTCATGGCAATAGAACTGACTTAACACATTTCTTCAAGTTCACATTTCTGTGAAGAAAGGCTGTAAATATTTTTTTTAAAGAAGATACAATAAAAGGAATAAAATAATATTAGAAATGATACAGAATTTCACAAAACAAAAATAGGAATTTAGCAATGATTGCCACATTGTATAGCGTTGTCTTCAAATTAGATGTTTAGATTACCAGACATAAGCTTGTAAGATTGGTCAAAAGTTATAAAAAATTAAAAAGGAGGGAGCATTAGTTTCTCTTTTCAATAGATCATCAGAAATCAGCAGCACAATTATCCAAGCTATCTTGTGTATATACATATGTATTTCTTTTTCTCTTCCTTCATTCCACTGTTTGAGTGCTGCCATCTTAGGACTTCTGGATACTTTCCTTTGTACTTCTTACAATGGGCAGACTGTAACCCCTGCAAAGTCTAAATGGAGACTGTCTTTTGTTATTCAGAAACAAATACCAATGATAATATTAGTTACTTTTTCTTCTGTCTTAGTGTTCTTTGAGGACTCCTAAAATATGATAAATGAAAAGAAAGCTGACAGATTAATGATTGAGAAAGTCTTGAATTATAGACATAATCATTTATGTTCATAACCTCCCTAAAGTATTGTGCTTGTGTGTAGAGTGTAATTTAAAATTCAACTATCCATAGCACTTAACCTGGATATTAAGAACATGGGAAATTGATGACAGTGGAATAGAAACTACAGCTACTCTCTGTGCTTTCTACTCAATTTTCTATGGACATCAAACAGCCCTAAATATGAAGTTTATTAATATTTTAAAAGTTCAACAACTCAATGAGTAGACATTTTCATTTCCATTTCTTTAAATTTTTTTTCTCTTTAAGATATTTTTATTTTTATTATTTTTATTATTTTTGCCATAATTTTATTGATAAAAAAATAGCAATGAGACAGTTTCAAATCAAATCGGTAGG
>NDGM010988805.1:0-10626 GCA_002564305.1 Octomys mimax | reverse complement strand
CCTAGTGCTGTATATTTTTAAACCTCTTTAGACTACTAGGAAGTAGCTGCTGGGCTCGCCTCCCAGCCCACGCTCCTGGGATGGCCGAGTCTGACTTTTCTCGGTATAGCGTTAGCATCTCCAGATCCTTACCGCCCGCGTGTAAGCAGAGTGAGCGTTCTGCCTTTGTGATTTCACCATCAAAGAGCTATGAATCACGGAGGTGTTTCTAAGAATGTGTTTTCCAACTGTTTACTTCAGAACAATAACAGTGTGCTTTAATTACCAAGCTGACGTTTTCAACCCTAAATAGAGCCGAGCCTCCGCTGTGTGGGCATTCATTGCTTTGGAGACAGGGAGCAACAGTGAGCCCCGTGGAACGTTTGTTTCGTTTTCACTTTTTGCATTTCCTTTTGGTTCTGCATGTCAGGGCATGTGGTGAGCACAGGCAGAAGAGCGCTGTGCGGAGCAGAGGTGACAACCAAGACGTCCTGTGTCATCGGAAAGCCCAGGTCTGCCCTGACTCCGCATTTGCCTTCTCAAGGAGAAAAGGAGCTGGTGCCTTCCCTCTGGCATAGGACTGTCGGCCGGCGAGATTCTGTTTTGGCCTCAGATTCTGTAAAGGACGTAGCAACGCACATCTGTCATCCCAGCACTCTGGGAGGCTGAGAGAGAAGGATTGCAAGTTTAAGACCAACCCCTGGCAACTTAGCAAGACCTTGTCTCAAAGGAAATACACAAAGGAAGCTGAGGATATAGTGTAGCGTAGGCTCTGGGTTCAAGGCCCAGGAAGGAGCAGGCAGTGTTGAGGAGACAGCGCTGCTTCTCCTGAACTGAGCGCCTCCGAGTCTGCACTGCTGCAATCTTACCTGAAATTAAAATAAGCATAAGAAGAGAAGGTAATGTACCCTATCTGCTAGGCACCAGGAGCAGGCGCTCCACCGGCAGCCCGTGAGAGGGTGGATGCCTGCATTCCTCCTGGCAGCCCTGCTGAGCTGTGGCAGCTTTTCAGATCAGGAAACAAACCAGGACTGGGGCCTGTGAGTGTCTGTCCATCCAGGCATGTCTAACAAGGACAGAGATCATGGGGGGCCTCCTCAGGGACTCTTACACAGCTGGACAAAAGGGCTTGGGACATAGCACAGTGTGCAGACCCTGAGTTCAATCCCCCATACCACAAAAGCAAACAAGACAGTGGTCCTAGAGTGCAGCACCGAGACCATCCTTATCTTCATCATTATCTAAAACCATAGAGTCAAAGTACAATACAGAAGTTCAGAAGATACAATAATGGAAGCTCCTACTTACTGAAGCTTTGAAGTTTTCTAGTTAGTGGGTTATTTTCATCCTTTCTCTTGCTTCTTTCTCTTTCTCCTTCTCCTCTTTCTCTTCTCTCTCATCACATATTATCCTGCAAAAGTAAGCCTTGCTCCATTTTCAACGCCCCACACCACCAGGTGTCAGAGCCTGGCCCACTGCAGATGCTGACCCTGGCATCTCAGCTCTAGGCCTGGCCCAGGCGCCTTGGGTTCTCTGTGAAGACGAGGGCACTTTGGGTTTCTTTCTATGTGCTTGATGTTAGTCACTGCTAGATTTTGCAGGACAAAGGCTGAGCTTACCAAGGATTAATTAGTCATCCCATTTCCCATCTTAGAAGGAATTTCACGCTTTTCTGCACCACCACTCAGTACCTGGCACACAGTAGGTACTCAGTAAGTGCCTGTCACATGTAATCAAGCCAGGATTTTGTTTGGACGGAATCTGAGTCCTTGATATCTTTCAATGACAGGACTAAAAAAAGTCTGTAAATATGCCCTTTGAAAGGCACAAGGTTATGCTAGTTTTTACCTTCATTAAAATATAAAATCTATACTTCTATCTTTTAAAATTTAACATATCCCCACCATAGAAGAACTGGAAAAATTCAGACATGTACAAGTAAAGGAAGAGGAACAAAAAATCACCCATTCATATTTCCTAAGCACTTACAGTCCTTATAGCCTCTTTTTCTCTATTTATGGTTTTATGTTTTGTTTATACATTTTGAGTTGTGGTTATATGTATCTTGCCTTTCTTTTAAAATTTACATGATTTGGGCAACATTCTCTAAGTTAGAAAATCTTTGTGAAAACTTTTGAAATAGTGGCATAGCATGGAAAAATATATATTCCATTTTAAAACAAATCTCCTTCAACCAACAGGCTGGTCTGCGCATTCTCAGTGATGCCAGGCAGGCCCACGGGCTCCTCCAGGTCCTCAATAAGGCTCCTGCTTTGGAAAGCTGTGGGAGTCGCTGTTACTGTCAGAGACCTAAGAGAAGCCAGAGTCCAGCTCTGGGCCAGAAGGGGAGATTGAAACAGCAAACTCCCAACAATCCAGGGGACTCTCTTCTCCCCGCACCTGTTCCTTGGATAACCCCAACCACGGGTGCCCAGCATTTGTCCCCTTCTTCAATGTCACCACTAGGCACGATGCTTGTTCCAAAATGAAACTGTGCATCTCCTCTAGTCCCAGTCCCTACGGTCCTGGCCTACCACCTCCCCAGTCCCACCCCCATGCTCTGTAACGCTGAGGCATGGTATCCATCCCAACCCCAGTGGGCGCCCAAATCCAAACACATCTTCCTGGAAGTATTCCAGGATCACCCCTCCTGCCCCTATCGCTGGCTCAGCCTCAGTTTACCTGCCAAGGCTGCCAGGACTTGCGTAATGTACTGGTAAGGTGGGGACCACCCCAAAGAGAAAGTACTGAGATTTCATGAAGGAATTGTAAATTTTGCAATGAAAAGATCTAAAGAAAAAAATCTGTTTTAATTTCAGCACAAATGAGAGAATGTGATATTTTGTGGGTAATTTTTATTTCAAAGGAACATGTGAGCACGAGGATAACACACACACACACACACACACACACACACACATTACCTGCTTTTTTATCACCTTGCCTGCCTGGGGGCAGTGTCTAGTCAGTGGTGTAGCCTCCACCCTTGGCCAACAATGTCCCAGACATCTGCTTGTGTGCATCTACCATTGAAAGATTTGGTCCCCACCCCCCATCCCTGAGGGTACAGTCCAAATGGATAATCAGAACCTTCAACTCCTGTCAGTCTGTTTCTCCTTTCTTGTGCCCAGACCCTGTCCCCCTTCTGGGCTCAGTGCCTCTCCAGCCTGTAAACATGCACCACACTTTCAAAGTTCCCTACTTCCATTCCTTGCAGGGGCGGTTACTGTGCTTTGCATGAGCTGGGACCTGTGCAAGGAGCTGGGCGTGAGCCCCACAACTCTGTGGGGGACCTAGCCTCTGTCTTGAGGCACACACAGCCTCTGCAGATGCCTGGGACACCTTCCCTCCTCCTCTGCCTAGAAAACACTCAGCCCAGCAGCAGCACGAAGGTGGTCCCATCTCTCAGCCCTTGATGCCTGTCCACATCAGCCCCATCCCTCAGGCTGTCACTATCTGTGGTCCGAGCTGTCGTCCCATGAGCTGCAGTCACCCAGAAGTCAGGGAGCCTCACTGTGTACCTGCAGCTTCTCACATAGCACACAGTAGGTGCTCATTATTATCATGTTTACTCACGTGCACGCAATACCTACTATGTGCTGGATGGACACTTGCTTGTATGCTTATTTGCCACCTAAAGATTTTAAACTCCTCAAGGTCAAGGAGTCCTCCTGTGCTGCCCTCGTCACCCTAAGGTGTCTAAGGACACTGCTGAGCACAGTGTCTGGCAATAAGACCTCATCTGATTAACTGAGTGACAGGTATAAACTCATAAGAGTGACTCACTCCATCCTCGGCCACTCCAGTTTCAAGTACAGGTTCATCATCAGATGATTTCAGTTCAGCCTTTTTTGGGAAACAACAAAAGCCTAAAAGGCCCTACTCAGCTTACTCAGTCAATAGCAGGGCTTGTTTGTGGTCAAAGCAAATTAAGGAATAATGGCAAATTTGGCAGGGAAAACAGCATCAGAGGGAACAGGGATCTGGAATTGCTCAAGGGTGAATCTTAGGGGACTTTAGGAGTAAGATTTTTCTGGTAAGGTCAACTCTAGAAGCATTCATGCATCCAAAGAGACTTGGGTAAGGCAAGGGTGCCAGGGTGTAGAAAAATGAACAGTGGTACAGCCCTCTAACACGTGCAGGAAATGGACCCTGATATGAATTTGGAAGTAAGCCAGCCCTGTGTTGCAGTCAAGTGCCTTCTGAGCTTTGGTTTCCTCATCTGTAAAACTGAGAAAAGAGTATAGGATTAATATAAGGATGAAATGAAATCCTAGATATTTTTAAAAGTGCTTACTGCTGTGCCTGGCATGTAGTCCATGCTCAGTGAATAGCAATTACTAAATATGACCTGGTCATATGTTGATTTTTTTTTAATTTTGTTTTCTAATCAGTAAGTCAGTCTGAGAGACGAAACTTTCCAAGGAGGTCCAGCATTTCTGTCTCTGGATCACTGGCTTTTCAAAGGTGAGGCAGGAGGGGACAGGAATGGCACTGCATGGCTGTCTCCTGTGGGAACCTTGAGGCCACACTGCTCTTCTCGGCTCAATAGTGCCTTGTGTGATTGGCATTTTCTCTCAGTTACAGGGCACACTGAGGTTGCCAGACCCACTCAAACTCAATGGGAGATGGCAGAACGGGGGATCTGGACTCACTTTGAGTGTGGTCCTTCAGTCACCCAGAGCACCTGACCCTGTGACTGTCCCAAGAGTGCCACAGCTGGCAATCCTAGCTGAGGAGGTCCCAGTGCCCTCATCTTCTGCTCAGTTTTCCTCCAGTGTGGCCCCAGTCTCAGCAAAGTAAGCAACTCCTCTGGAGAGGAAAAAGGGGACAAAGTGCTCTTGATGTGGGAACTGCCGATTCTGAGGCCTAGAGCCACTGTTTCCCTCTGAGCTGAGGGCCATGTGTGACACCCAAGCACCTGAATTTTCCCGTGAGCTCCTGCCGGGCACCCAGACCCACTGTGGCCCACCACCCAGCCTCAGCAACCAGACTGCCCAGGTTTGCTTCTTCCTCCTCTGCCCCTAGCTGTGTGACTTCTAGCAATTTATTTACCCCCTGTGCGTCATCTGCCTCGTAGACATGTGTGCAGGATTTACCTCCAAGGGGCCTTATGAGGAGAAAATGCAGTAGCTCTGTGTAAAGGGTCAGCATGCAGCCTGCAGCTCAGTGGGCACTGTGTGATAGCTCTTGCTGATATTATCCTACACCTAAAGGAAGAAGGCAAAGAACTCATCCTCTGAGGGCCCCAAGGGTACAATTTTCAATTCATCCCAAGCCCAGAAAATATCTAAGGTCTTCTGTCTTTCTTTAGAAATTCTTGCATAACTTACATTCAGACTCAACACACTTGCCTTTGGTTAATAATAGAATATTTTAAGCACTTACCACTTGAGAGGACGCTCCAGCTGAAGCTCCTCTGTTCACCTGATGGCTCTGGTGCATGGTAGCCTGGCCAGGTGTGTGCTCGAGAAAGGCGACATGGATGACTTCTGGGTTCCTTTGGGCTCTGTCATCTTGCTGTTCTGAAAATAAGCACTGCCACAACTCTGCAGCCATTTGGACCTAGCCTGGAATGGCTGCCACCCCAGTAGCCATACATGCACACCACCAGCCTGGCTTAGAGATGCCAGAAGCGGAGGCTGAACTTACGCTCCGGTGAGCTTTTTGCCTGAAGGCCAAGGAGGAAGCATAGGCAGGATGTTCTACCTTGACACCACCCACCAGTGCTGTCCCAGAGTGGACAGAAGACCAAGGAGAAGAAAGGAGCCAGGGGTCCTGGGGGCAGGGGGGGATCCACAACCTGCTCCCTGGGGAGAAAGTGCCCACAGGATACATTTATTGTTGGACTATTAGCGAACAAGTGAACAACCCTGGTGTCCCTCCATCCTCCCCTGTACCCTGTATAGTACTCAAAGACAGAAACCAAGACTCCACCTCGAACTCTATTTAAACCACCCGAGCAAGGCTGATATTTGATGCCTTTCTCCCATAACAAAGATTTAAACTTGCAGAGCACTCTAACATTATATTTTCAGGAAGAAAGACAATGGAAACGAAGCAATGAGTCCAAAGCAAACTTCAAAGGTGCATGCAGTCTAGAATCAGAGATATATTTTTAAATCGCATGCATAAGACAAAATGCTGGAGGGAAACATCAAAGTGCAAATCGCATTGAGATTATGAGTAATGTTTGTCCTCTTGCTTGTTTTCCCAATTTTCATAATGGCCAAAAAAATCATAAGAAAGTTTCCTCAAAGGAATTTTTAAACAAATATAAGATTTTTAAAAAACTATTTTCAAATCCCTATCACATCTGTTATCTCATCTGATTCTTAGAGCAATGCTTTGGGGGAGCTGATGTCATAGAATTCCATTTGGTAATGTACAAAACTACAATTTGTTTGGGACCCGCCCCATCACTCAGTTAGCTGGAGGTTCACCTACTGGTAGCTCCCAGGTCTCCAGGTCCTTCTTTGCCAAAGCCCCAGCTTTCAGCACGTCATCCCAAATTCCCAGGGCTCTAGGATCTGCCCTCTTTAGTGGAAATATCTGCTACCTGGATGTGGCCTTGGGGCACCACGTGTATATGGCTGTTGATGATACACAGTAGGAGACGTGCCCAAAGATACAGTCCTTGCCTGGGGTACTGCCACCTCCTCTCTTACAAGGCACCAAGTCTATGTGGGTGGAAATTCTTCGACTTGCTCAGAGCAAGGAAGGGAGAGAAAGGACAGGCTGTGTTTGAGAATCAAGCCTGACAACATTTCTTATCTTGTTTTTTGGAGGAGGATGGTTTCTGAAATGGGTCTGTCTTCGTGCTACTCCACATGGTCGTCCCTCTGACCCTTTCTTTCTCCCCAGCTCTCAAAGTCACCACAAGCTTTTGAGAGGGGGGTCTCTCTCCATTCAGGTCCTGAAAAGCCTCTTCGGAAAAGTTGGGAAACTTAGAAAGAGGGCCAGAGCCAAACCAGAACCCAGAGCCACAGGTGTTTGGGGGGAAATCCACAAGAACAGTGGGGTTGCTATGGGTGAAGGACAGGACTGCTCTCATTGTCCTTCCTCAGGGGCCCCATGCCTGTGCCCAGGTGACTGTCATTGCTCTATATTTCTTGACTTCACCTACAATTACTTATCACTGATGAGGGGGACAGAGGCAGCTCTGGAGGAGATCTGGGGTTGCCCAGATCTGTAATTAATAATACCACAGCTGTAGACCTACTGAATGCCCCATCCTACTGAGCACCACGCCTTCAATCCCATAATCAGTGCCACGTATTAGTGGAGGACACTAAGCCTGGCGGTGTCATGACCTGCCAAGGGGACAAGGCTGCTCAGCACCGAACCAGAAGCACAGAGCCTTCCACACTTCAGTGCCTACTGTGGACACCTCCCTGGTGCCTGAGGGTGCCTGTTCTGGGGACTCTTAAGTTAGTAATCCCCACCTTAAAGCCGACTTTGTAGAAATGTGGACTTTGAGAAGCAGAAGGAAGAAAATCCTCCCCGTTCCCTTTCTGAGGTGAAGGAGGGGGCTGAGCGAGCAGGCAGGGCTGCCGGTGCCTGGTTTATTCCCTGGCTGATTTTAACCTGTGTTTAATTTGTATTTTTAGAGCTGTGTGAGTAAACACAACTTAGGACCTGGGAGAACAGAATAATGGGAGAGAGGAATGTGGGAAGTGACTGTGCGCTGAACTAAAGAAACTGCTAAAATCTTTAAATATCTTGTGAAATTTCTTTTCGTTCTTTTTTTGCTGTTGGCTCCCCACAATGTTTTTATGTTTGGATTCGGTTGCCACGAGTGGACTGTTTTTAGCTGCCTAGTTCCTTTCCCTCCCCTTTTAATTTTTTCCTTCCTTCTGCACATGCCCCAGCATGAAGCCTCCAGTTCTTATCTCACTCAGCAAAACATCCCGAGGCTGATCTGGACGTGGATTCCCCAAGAGGTTCTCCAGCGTAAAACGTCAACCCTAGTCAAGTATCTGCTTAATCCGCCTTGCTGAGCATAAACTCCCGGAACAACCGGAACCAGGGCTTCCTCCTGAGGCGGGACAGGCACTCTTGCCTTTGTGGAGGAAAGTGTTTGCCGCGCAGGGAGCTTTTCTTGCCCTTCCTTGCGCAGTACTGACGGTGTGCCCGCGGGGCGCGGGTGGCGCTGTCCGGACCTCCAGGACGCCTTCCTGGGGCGCAGACGTTGGGAGCTCTTCCCTGTTTCTCCAGTTGGGCTAGCATTTGACAGCTCTCCCGCGGGATATGGGGAGGGTAGTTTGGGGAAGATTGTTTTCCTTGGGTATTTCTGTCAAGTGGGGGATGGTCTGACTTTGCTTTGAGCATCTTGTGGCTTCCAGGGCTTCAGCAGGTGAACAGCACAGGATGCTAAGCTCAGGCGAGAGCACTGCCATCCAGGCCCCACATGTTGAATCAAAACTAAGAATTATCAGAACGAAACAAGAGCAATACGGAAGTACGATGGTACGATAGTGGTAAAAATGAGCTGACCGCGTGTGGTAGGCTTCTCGGCTCCAGGACCTTTTTTTCTAGTTGGGTATGTGGAACTCATGTGGCTCGTTTGTTTACTCAACGCTCTCACTGAATTTCCCAGGACGACAGGATCAAAACTCCACCGATCTGGCTTGAGTGTGTTCATAGAATCACAGTTTAACCTGTCACACTGGTTAAAGATTACTGCAGGGAGCTCAGAGGAGTAGTGAAGAGCTTTTCTCTGGGGTCACTTAATTTTGGTGTTGTTTTTCCAAATAACTTTTACTGAAATGCAAACTGTTTCCCACCTGAGCTCGCTCCACAGTCTGGGGTTGTGCAGACACGCCCGGGGTTTACCTGCCCGACATCGGGCTACAGGGTGGGGCGTGGAGGTGTGGAGCCGGGTGTGGGTGTGGGAGACGCAGGTGGGGCGGGGACAGCCGTTACCAGCGCGACAGGCAAAGCAAAACACAAGCCCCACGCTTCCAGCAAGACACCGCTGGAAGTCGAAGATACATCAGGGCAGGATCCCCGGGGATCCATGGGATGAGCCACCCCAGGGTTTCCCGGTGGACCTGGGCGGGAGGGTAGACGTAGAGGGCCTCCCCTCGGTCTTCCCAGCCGAAACTGCCGGGGAATTGGGGAGGAGGCTCCCGGGCGAAGCTCCGAGCTGGGGGCCAGAGGGGCCAGGAACTCGAGTGTGGAGAACTTGATTTTTAACGGCAGCTCTAAGAGTGGATGTCTGTCCCAAGGCAAAACTGTCTCCCCAGGGCGCGGGAAGGGATGAGAATAAAAGGACTATGAATTAGCAGGACGCTCCATTAGCTCCATTACGTCTTTACAGCCACTCCTCAGGTGCTGCGGGGTGCGATGCCGCTGGGACATGGGTCCGAGACAACTTTAGTTCTCACCCAAACTAACAAACTGTGACCTTTGATACCCTCCCTCTAAATGGCAGGTGGAAACAGGTGTGTCCACCCTTGGCCGAGCCCTACAGCACGTAGCTCGGGCAGATCTCCCTCCCCGGCAGGTGCGAAAGTCCCCGGGCCACACTTGTGTCCTCATTCAAATATCCTTGGGATACTGGGATGGACTTGATTCTGCTGCCCTCAGCTCAGTTGGAGCCAAGAAATTGGAACCAGAAAACCATTTTTTAAACATTGAAACCCAGGTCCAGCCCTCAGCTGCGAACTCAGGACCTGCCTCTGCCGGCCCCCTCCGTACCCCAGTTTGAGGGCACAGGGTATTTCAGCCGAGGGGCTCCATTCGAGTTGAGACCCGTGCCTAACCAGGTTATTCAGCCCGAGCCTTTCGGTCCCAGCCCAATCCTCTCGGAGCGCAGAAGGATGAAGATGGGTTTTTCCTGATCACTGAGACCTGGGCGACCCCAGCCCCAGCCCTGCCCGCGAGAACAAAGCAGACTTTCCCACATTCCCTAGCCTCTCCTGGGCGCCTCTGATTTCTCCAGGTCTCTCCTTTCCACTCTTTTGTTGCTTTCTATGAAAACCGCCTTGTGAATTTTCAAATGCTTTGCGGTTGTTTTGAAAAACAAAAACAAATGATCCCACGCGGCGGCCGTATCAAGGTCCCACGGCCCGCAGGTTCTCAAGCTGGCCCCGAGGCGCTCGGCGTGTGAGCTCCGGAGCGCTGGCCTCCGCGTCCGCGTCCGCGTTACCCGGCCACCTTCACACCAGCGGGGAACTTAGTGGCTTCTCGACAGGACGACTTCGGGCAACTCGGCCGCCCGGGGAACAAACGATACAGCCCCTACCTTGCCTCGTGCTCGAGAAAGAGATGGCTAGAGCGTGTGGGGTGGAGAGGGGAAGACACTGTCCTGAAGCTCCAGAAAATGACCACGCATTTTGGAGAAAGGTCGTGCGGGTTTCCCAGCCTCACCTAGTCTGGGTCGCCGCCAGGATCCGCCTCCCCGCCAAATCCCTACCCCCCCACCCGAACCTAGCGGAGGGAGAGATGCCAGCGCAGTGGAGTCATGTTGCTGGCTTGGGCACCATTGGCTCATGCCTGGAACACGCAGCGGCGAATACGCACATCTGGCGGCGCGCCCGAGCTGCTCCCTGCCGGATAAGGAGCGAGAGAGAGGGCGGGTGAGAATGTCCGCGGGATGCCCAGCAGCCAGCTCCGCCCCAAGCTTGCATCACCGCCCGCCCC
>NDGM010988801.1:0-11739 GCA_002564305.1 Octomys mimax | reverse complement strand
GGAGCAGAGTTTCCACTTCGACCCAGCTCTTTCCCTGCTGGCTATCTTCCCGGAATTAAAAACATTATACCACAGCAATATGTGTGCACCCGTGTTTAAGAAGCACAATCTGTAATAGCTAAATTTTGGAAACAACCCAGATATCCATCAACGAAGGATTGGATAAAAAAGATTTTTTTTTTTTAAATAGGGTACTACTCAGACATAAACTTGAGACTTTTATAGGTAAATGATGCAACTCGGGCACACGCCCATATGTGAGATAAACCAGCCCCCCCCCCCGTGTAACCATCATACCGTCTCACTAGCATGAGAAGCTAAGTGAGTTGGGAAGACGCAAAGTGTATAACATACTGTGAATTGGGGGGAAGCTGCTGAAAAGAAAAGAAACTGATGAGGGAAGAGGAACAATCACATACACAAGCTCGTTTGTACGGCACCTCGCCGTCACATTCTATGCCTCTTACGTAATCACTGTTTCACATCCACTAATCCACACTAGCCCGTCTCTCTGGGAGCTTCTCCGGGAGAGGACAAAGCTGGCCAGGTCTGGGAGGAGGGGCCTGCAGTGTGGGTCCAGGGCCGCTGGCGACTCTGGATCCCGCTCCCAGGCCAACTCTTCTGAGCCCTCCCTGCCCTGCTGGGCCACGCAAGCACCTCCTGTCCAGGCCAACGGCCCCCACAGCGCAGCTTTGGACGTGCAGGTGGCCACCACAGCCATGCCCTGACCCTCCAGGGACACCACTGTCCATCTGAGAGGCAGCTCTATGCATGAGGCCTGGCCCCCCTGGTCAGTCCCAAGCTTCCAGTCCCTGCCCAGGATCCCTGCTGACCCAACCCAGCCCCAACTCCCAGCTGCCCGCACTGGCCACCCCCAGCTAGAGGGCCCAAACCCTTGCTCCCCCCAACACAATGCACATGGCTCTTACATAAACTATTTTATTTAAATAAGTCCAGGACAGCCCCTTTCCCCCACACACCGGCACATGCACACGCACACCCATCCTCCCAGCCTCACTCCCCACCACCTATGGCCACCTCAAACCCCCAGGTTCTCATCGTGACCACCCCTTCACCCCAAAACCAGGAAACCCGTGGCACACGGGGCCCGTCTTGGCAGGAAGAACCAGCTCTGCCGAGGCACGAGCTCTGCCCAGGCTGGCTCCTGAGCAGCAACCGAGGAAGGGCGAGGCCCCCCCCAGGCCACAGCTCCCTGCATCAGCAGCAGGGGCCACAGGGGCATCCTGCTCCAGGAAGAGCATTAAGCACCAGGTTCCAAATGCCACCACGAGAGGGTGCCAGCCAGCAAGGCCAGACTCCAGGGCTACAGCACACCCCGCCCACTGGGCACTGGAGGGACCCGCTAGCACCTTGGCAATGTAGGACAATGACCAGGGTCTGCCACACACGGCTCCCATCCCTGACGCAGTATCCTCAAGCCCCAAAAGGGCACGAGGTCCATCCTGTAGGTCACACACGGCCCTCAGCCAGGGGGAGCGGGCCTGGCACCCACAGGCTCGGTCATCCTTCTCCCCAAGCTCCTGTGTCTCCCACACCAAGGGTCCCCAGGGACAGCTGTGAGGAGGATGAGGAGTCACACAGAGGAAGCCAGGGTGCAGCTGGGCGGGAACAGCAGCCCGCCTCAGGCTGAGGAAGGCCCTGCCTCAGGGCTGCAGCAGCAAGCAAGCTGGCCTCTCCCTGCAGACACTGCAGGAGGACACTGCCCACGGTGCCGAGACCCCTTAGGGACGCTGCAGTCAGGAGCTACAGGCTGACACTGCGCTGGTGGCGGCCCCCGCGTGCCCCACTGTCGCTGTCCCGGCGAACCCCAGGCCTGGGCCCCAGCTCCTGGCCATCCAGGCTGGCATGGTCTGACAGGCCACGCAGGTGCTCCACAGAGTCACACTTCTGCAGGTCGGAGGCCACCGTGCGCAGGCTCAGCAGGCTCAGCGAGTCCGTGTCGGGGCCCGCGCCTGCGCCCAGGCCTGCCTCCTCGGAGCCAGCCTCAGCCCCGCTGTCAGCCTCCTCAAGACCTTGTGGCCCAGCCTCCGCACCCACCGGGGAGGAGCGCCGGGAGCACCGCGGGTTGACCAGGCCGCGGCGCCGTGCGTGGATCTGCTCGCTTATCTGCTCCAGGTTGCGCAGGGCCACAGAGTAGCGGGTCTTGGCCTGTGCCACTTGCTGCTCCAGCTCTGTGACCTTGGCCTTGTGTTCCTGCAGGGTGGGACAGCCACTCCAGTCCCTGCGTCACAGCACCCACCCTCACCATGGCCACCAGCCCAACCTCCCAGCCTGCTGCCAGCACCCCCACCCCCTTGGCTACCTCCAGGATCTGGCTGAACTGGGCCTTGAGCTCAAAGTAGGGGCGGCTCTTCCCTATGGCCCTCCGGAGTGTCTTCTGCAGGGCCTGCACCCGGGCCTCTGCCTGCTGGCACAGCCGCGTCACTCGCTGATGCTCACGCTCGCCCCGCAGCCGCTCCTCCTCAGCCTCGTTCACCTGCCGTGGGGTGGGGAGACCGTCCCTGAGCTGGCTTGCTTCGTGCCTGCCCAGGCTGCCTGGAGACACAGATAGGAGGACGCTCCACAGATGCTGTGGTGTGTGGGGCCGAGTGGGGTCTGGGGCCTCTGCAGCTACCCAGCCTTGCTGCATCGGTGGCACTGGCCACTCAGTGCTGCCCTGCCGGCACAGGATGGCACCCTGTGCCCAGGCTGCAGTCGACAAGGGCTCCAGCTGTGTGCAGAGAGGGCAGACAGAATGGGTGCCACAAACCCAGGCCTGAGAGCCCAGGCCCCGGGTTGCCAACCTTGGAAATCACACGAGGAACACCTCAGGAACCCAGGGTCACAGCAGAGCTCCAAAGCAGAAAGGAGACAGAGCTCCCCAGCCAAGGGGTCCCGTCACGCACCTCTGGAGCCACCAAGTACTCTAATTTGTTAACTGTACAGAAAACCAATGTTCTGAGCAAAGGGAAGTGAGCATACCTCTCAGAGCACCAAGACCCTCATGACTCCACCTGGCACCCTGCGCACCACATTCGTCCGTGCACAAGCAACAGCCAGAGGCTGGTCCATCCGAGCAGGGACCCACGTCACAGGGACCGTGACACACAGAGCCCCAGGACAACAGGGGGAGGGGGACCAGCTCACCTTGCAGGTGGCATGGTTGAGCATCTCCTGCCACGTAGGGTCCAGGCGGTTCTTGTCGGCCATGACACCCTGCTCGGCCACGAAGACCATCTCGCGCGCTGCGTTGTGCATACTCACTGCCCGCTCATAGCGCAGTGCTGCCTTCTGCGTCTCCTGCTGGGCCTGGGGGTGCGGGCACGTCAGGATGTCGGGGTGGGTAACCCTAAGGGCCTCATGGGGAGGGCCAGGACCAGGCAGGCAGAGCCCACCCCTGCAGTCAGAGCCTCCTCCAGGGGGCAACCCCAAGCAAGACCTCACCAGCTACCTCCCTGTACCTGGCCCAGGGCGCCCCCGTGTGGCCCTGTGCAGCACGGCACGGCCCCTCCTGAATCCTTTCCAGGCAGTCACCTGTGCCCAGCTCCCTGGCACCGGAGTAAACAAATACCAGGCATAAGATGGATAAGGCACGTGCATGATACAATTCTGGGTGCCAGGGGGCTGAGTGAGAGTTAGACAAAGGAAGCAACCCGAACCCACCATGAAGGAGGAGGAGAAACGGGGGAAAGGAGCTGGTAGCTGGCCACATCAGGCTTGCCCCAAGGAAGGATCCCAGCCTGCAGGACCTCAAGGTCACAGGAGGGGCTGCGCAGTAGGGCACCTGCCCAGCCCTGTGAGGCCAGGGTCTGCACCCCAACATCACAAGAAGTACAACACCATCGTACCTCCTTGGCCAGCCGCCGTGCCTCATAGTAGGGCCGGGCCTTCTCAATGCAGCTGCCCAGGTGGGAGCCCTGTGTATTGAGCTTCCGAGCTGACTCCTGCAGGATCCTCCGGTAGGTGGTCCTGGCTTCCTGGAGAAGGGATGGTGTGGTGGGCGTCGGGCACACCCCTTCCTCCCCCTCTCTACCAGGACAGCCCAGGGTGTGGAGACAGGCGGATACTCACATCGAGCTGCAGCTCCACCTGGTTAATCTCCTCGCTGGCCTGGTTCAGGTGCTCCAGTTCTTCCTGCCAAGGAGGAGGGGATGGTGAGTGACGGCAGGCAAGGTGAGGGGGACAGCGGAGGCCAGGAATGGGCAGGCGGAAGGACCCGACTTCCGGGCCTCTCCCTGCTACCCTGGCAGGGCCGGGGCTCACTGCTGCTTCCCGAAGGCAGGGAGCTGTCTGCAGGAGGCTGAGGCTGCAGTGCTTGTCTGCCGATGATGTGGTGTCAAGCCTCTGGCCTCCCCACCTTTCTGTACCACTTCCTGTCAAGGTGGGGTCTCTCCAGGATGACCCTCTGGGCCAGGAGGGCAGGTGCCTGGCACAGCTTCCAATGCACTCACTGCCCCTTGGCACCAGATCCAAGAACCTAAAGCACAGCGGGCTGTGACCCCTGATCACCAGGCGAGGCTCTTGCAGTGCATGGGGCTCTGTGAGGGCAGGAACTGAGCCTGGGCAGCAGGGTCGGCAACCTGAGGCGGAGCAGGGTGCACAGGAGTGCAGCACGCAGCCTGTGGAGCCCAGTTCTGGCTGAGGATGGGGCCCGAGGAAGGCAGGAGGCTCTCAGAGAGGAATGGGAGGCCACCTGCCTATGGGGTCCAGGCGGGAGAGCAGGCAGGGCTGGGGTGCACGGCAGCGAGGGGGCTTCGGCAAGCAGGCCTGTGGGGGAGAGGCCACAGGCCACCCACAGCTTTCTAGATGGCAAGCCAGGAGAGACACTGACCTCAGTCATCCACCCCCCGAGGGAAGGTGGCCAAGTTCCTGGAACCCTAAGCACTGAGGCCTCTTCCAGGAGCAGGGCAGGCTGCATGGAGGCCCTGCCCGGAGACACCTGGGGCCAGGACAGGCTCTGCCCCAGGGGCCCAGCGGGCACTGCCTGCTCTGCCACCCTTCTAGCAGCCGTACGGGAGAGACTGGCCTGTGTGACCTCCCCAAGGTATGACTGGATTCTGGACGATCCAAGCCAGCAAATGAGAACACAGGGAGCTGGCTGGTGCACTACGGACGCACACAGTAACCTGCACCGGACTGCACCCTTGGCGAGGACATGCTCACGTGTGTGACCCTAAAGACCCTGCCTCAGAAGCATTGTGAAACCTGCTCAACAAAAATATGGTGTGGGCTGCACATAGAATTGTAATTTTATGTATTATTGGTAGCAGAAATCAAACTCGGGACCTGGAGTTTGCAGGCAGGCGCTGTGCCACTGAGCTATCTCCTGGCCCAAGATTTTAGTTTTAGAGCAACCCCTTTTTCACAAAGTAATAATCACGTAAAATAACAAACTGTAGTACATTTCACCTAACCCGATACATCTAAACTGTTACCATTTCAACACGTAGTCAATTTAAAACTTAATTATAACATCTGCCTGAGGACAGCTCAGCCTGGGCAGTGTCCCGAGCTCCTAGGTTGGGCCACGCAAGGGGGAGCTAAGCAGGTCGTGCATGGGCTAGCACCAAGCGCACACCACCGTGGCACAGGGCAGCCATCGCGGCTTGGGACCAGGGCTGTGGGGCGGCGCCTGACCCGACACACAGCTCCTTGGGCAAGGCTTCCTGTGACTCCAGCCGCAAGGGGTGCCTGCCATCTAAGAGGCAGCAGCCAGTCCTCGCCGAGCTCCCGCTCCCTCGTCCTCAGGGCACTCCCATCAGCCAGGTGAGAACCAGCGAGGCAGCGAACTTGAGGGAGAACCAGGGCTGGAGCCAGCAGCAGCCTTGGACCTCCTTTCCGGCCACAGTGACCTCACCCTGGGACTGAGGCCTTTCTCCTGGGAGCGCCTCACACAAGACAGAAGCGCTGCGCTGCAGCGGAAGCCAAGCCTGGGCAGCAGAGGCCGGACCTCGGCCCATCAGCACCGGCGGGCAGGGAGCAGGGCAGGCGTGGACACCACCGGCCCGCGGAGCTCCCAGGAGGGGCACGCCTGCTCCTGGCCCACGAGGCAGAGGAGCAATGGCCAGCATGCGCAGCCCTGAGTGATGACGGCTCTGCCACTGGCAGCAGGAGTGACATTGTTTTCTACTCAGGGCCACAACCAGGCTGGCACCTTCACACTTACACAGAAACCCTGCTGGCAAGGGTGCCTGGTGAGGCCTTAACTCTAACAGCCGGGGAGGGCAGGGAGCAGGGATTTGGCCAGGCTGGGTGACTGCACTGAGCATGCAGGTGCCGGCTGGGGCAGGCAGCGACGCATGCCCCTCGGCAATGTGCCAGATGCCCGCACTCAGCCACGGTGTGATCGGGAGGCTGACGCCTGAGTCAGCGTTGTCAGCAAGCATCAGCTGGCTGGAGTGACCTTCCGAGACACACCAGGCACCTTCCAGGTGCCACACACCACCACTGAGTCACAGGCGGGCCCTGGGGCTAGATGCCCCACCCCTGCTGGGTCGGCATGGGCTCGAAGGGAGGCTGGCGAGGGGCAGTGCTGACTGAGGGGGAGCAGTATTCCCAGGGACACCTGACGGAGTCCTTGTGTCTGAGAGAAACCAGTCACTCAAGGCCCCCTTCACAGGGAGATCTCTCCCAAAGCAGTAGGGCAGGGCCAGGGGCACTGGGCCCTGACTCGGAGCCTCAGCCAATGGCCTCACTGCAAATAAGGGACACGCTGGTACGGGTAGGGTCTCCTCTGCCTCAGACCCCTTGCCCTGCAGGGCCAGATGCCCACAGGGTCCCCGCCCCAGACAACGCCCATGGCACTTCCACCCAGCCCAGCCCAAGGATGGGGAAGGGCATGTTTACAGCTCCCTGGAGGGTTTTGATGGATCTGTGGGCAAGTACCCATAATGCGCTGAGAAGCCACACAAACACAGTCCACACTAAAATGCCTCGAATGACACAAATCCCCTCCCCTCCAGAGAACCCAACACAGAAGGTTGGGCTGGCCTGGCCTCCTGGTGCAGGACGCTGTCCCACCAGCCTCTCCCACACCTGGGCCGGAATCAGCGGGTTGGACCTCCTTCCCACACCACCCACGGCATACAGGGTACCATACAGCTCAGCCAGAGGAACGTGGCCCCCTCACCCTCCCTGTCAGCCACATCACAGCCTCTGCTGGCTTCTTGGGTTCCTGTGACCCTCACAGAGTTCGCCTGTCAGCACTGCACAGAAATTTCTGGCTTACTTTATTGATTTTACTGACAGGGCGCATGTGCAGCTGATGGCCACCTCTCCAGAAGGGGCAGAGCAAGGGTGATTCCCACCCCTAGTCCCCTGCCCATGTGGACCCTGGAGAAGAAGACGAAGAGCAGAGAAACACAGCGGACCTGCTTGGACCTGTTCCTAGAATCCCTTTCCCAGCACAGCAGGGAGAGCTTCCTGGAGGGCCAGGAAGTGCCATCGCACAACCCTCCATCTCCAGGAACAGAGACCCTACCACACACACACCACAAGCCCTCACCACAAAGCAAGCAAAGGCTGGGCGGGCCAGTGCTCACCTGTGATCCCAGTGCTCTGGGAGGCTGAGGCAGGAGAATCACAAATTTATACTCAGACTGGTGACCTGTGATTTAGTGAAACCCAGTCTCAGAATGAAAGATTAGGAACAAAAAGGGGGAGGTGTGGCTTAGTGTGACGGTGCTGAGTTCAGTCTCCAGAAATGAAAAAGGGGAGGGGGGTAAGAGGAAAAACCAACAAGGACGTGACCGAGTAACAGACCCACATACAAAAGACAGTAAACATAAACTGCAAAGCGGCTAGACGGACCCTTCACTCAACAGCAAGTCAACTGAGTTAGTAACGTTCACAAACACAGGGCAAGGAGCTGAAGGTTGCCCGAGCCATGCCCAGGACTTGTTTCTCTACAACTGCTCCCCACTGGACCACAGACCACTGAGGACAAGCAGGAAAAACAGCTGTCTCAACACAGCAACCTGGAGCACTGCAGGACAAAAGTGTCCACACTGCCACAAGCCACCGCTCCCCACTGCTCCCAGGGAAGCACGAGCACATCTAAGAGGGGCCCCAACATCCATGCGTGCACTCCCTGGGGCCCTACGCAAGGCCTGAGGGGTCAGTGTGGGCCGATTTCTTCCCACCTCTCTGGAGTCGTCCAATCTGGTTGGCGGACAGCAATCAGGACCCAAAGCCCTGGACACTCCTGCTCCACGAGAGGGGTGTGAGTCACTCAGCACCAGCTGCACAGGACACCACCTGTCCCAGCAGCTTCCCAGGAAGCCCATCTCCCCCAGGGCACCTGTGCCAGTGACGCGAGCCATCCTCCCCCACAGCCCAGAGCTGCCCGCTTCCACTGCCAATGTGGCTTCCACTGCCCCTCTTTCAGTGCAATGGGCGTTCCCTGCACCACCACCAGCCCTTTGGGCGCACATCGCTCCTGATGCTGGTCACAGGACACAGCGACAGTGTACCTCTCATCACCAGGTGGCTCTGCAGAGGGCTGCAGCCAAGCTCACTCTCTCCCCCTGGTAGTCTCACCTGGATCCGAGGGTCCAGTTCTTCCTCCTCTCTTGGTGACAACTTGGATTCACTGCTACTGCCGCCGCCACCACCAGGTTCCTCTGCCCCTGGGCTCCCGGGTACTTCATCCTCCACCACCTCAGGCCGCAGCTCGCCTTGCGGGGTCTCCCGTCCCCCTGGGACCTGCCTCAACTCTGCCATCTGCCCCGAGAGGGCAGAGCCCTAGGCACAGGGCAGGACCAACATACTGGAACCTGGGCCCCAGCAGGGGGCTTCCTGGGCTTTGGACGGCCAGAAGGCTTTCAGCTCAAAAGGCGGACCAGGGCGTGAGGAAGGTCACTCGCGGGCTGGAGGCCGAGCCTCCAGCTGTCGGGGGTTGCTGGAACTAAGAGTTGTATGCAGACGCGGTTCCCTCCGCACCACAGAGCGTCCACCGGGAGTCTCCGGAGCCACAGCCCCAGAGCCACAGCCCCGAAGCAGAGGGCAGAGGGGGCCTGGATGCTGGGCCGAGTCCTGCGCAGGGGAGCACCATTCGGGAGGCCGAGGCAGGCGCGCCTCTAGGCTGTGGGTGGTGAAGGCCGGGCGCGGAGGTGTCGGACGAGCGTCTCCCGGGAACTGCACAGAGAGAGACAAAGACAAGACTGGGGCCGCGTCCGCATCCGACCTCGGCCTCCGCCCTGCCAGGCCCAGTCCGGCAGTCCCAGCCCGACCCGCTCAGCTCCGGGGCCGGCCCGTCGCCGCGCCCCCTTCGCTCCTCCGGATTAGGATGCAGCCCCAGCCCGCCTCGCCCCTCTCGGCGAGCAACCACGACCTGCGCCTCCCGTCTCCAACCCCTCCGCCGTCCCATGGACCAACCCCGGCCTCTCTGCACAACCAGGCGCAACGGTCCCGGTGCTGTCTTACCTCGACTTACCCTCCGGTGCGAGGAGCTCTTGGATAGCAAACAACCTGCCCCCGCCCTCTCCGCAAAAAGCCGGCCCAACCAAACGCGACGGGACAGGCGGAGACGGAAACGCGTAGCACGCAGCCCTCCACGCGCCCGCGCAGGCCCACCCAGTGCGGACTCTCGCTCCGCCGGCCCGGCCGTCTGTTTCCGTACAACATGGCGCCCCCATGTTCAGCGCCTTCTGATGTTGCTCCCAGACCACCCTTCAATGAAGCTGAATAAAAAGAAATCATCACATGCTTATGATGAAATATAGCACAACAGATGGAGACTGAGAGCTCCTTATGAGTAGAAGAAAGCTAGAAATACCACGGAAGTTAGGTAATCGCTTCACAAGAGGGCTGCCATCTTGCCTGGCCCGGCCGTAAGAAGCCACTTCCGGTGTCAACCCGGAAGGCGCCGGAGCCAGGCCGGAAATGAGCTCACGGGCTTCCGGCCAGTACCGCGGCCGCTGGAAGGAAGCCCTCTTCCCGGAGTCGTTTTCCTCGCTCCAGTGAGGTCAGCGTCCCCTGGCTGGGCAGCGCTGCTGAGCGAGCCCCCGTCGCCTTGCTCGGTCCCCGGCTTCGCCCAGAGCGTGTCTCCGGGACAGCGGGGGGCTCGCCCGCGCCTCTGCCCGGGCTCACCCCGCCGCGCCGCTCGCGGGGGTGGTCGCACGGAGCGGGCCGCCCGAGCGCGCGGGAGGGCGGGGGTGGGGAGCGGCGGCCGGCCGGGCGGCCCCTGCGCGTCAGCCCTGGACGCGGCTGGGCTCGGTTACCGCAGTGGGGACAGTCGGCGAGGGAGCGAGCTGGGAGCTGTGCGCAGGCCGGCCGTCGGCTGGGTACCGACGGGCTTCTGTCCAGGAACGGAGCAGTGCTGAACAGCACCAGCTAGGCAACAGCAGGAGGGAGCCCGGTGTGCTGGTACGCGCTTGTAATCCCAGCCTTCGGGGAGGCCGAGGCAGCCGAATCTCAAGTTCTGGCCCAGCCTGGGCATCTTACACAAGTTGAAAAAGCTTGGAGTGTAACAGTGTGAAGACACTGGGTCAATCCCCAGTACCCCAAAAGAAAAGAAAGGAAGTTTAATTCAGGATCCTGGAGATAGATATTGGCATCGATTTAATGATATCCTGTTGTGGAGACAGTGGACTAGGGGCCGGCGAGATAGCTCAGCAGACTAAAGCGCCTGCTTAAGGCGAGCTTAGGCAAAGCGCAGGGACCAGGGACCGCGGCCCGGTCCGCAGCACCGCATGCTGAGTCCTGGCGTAGTGGCACACGTGCCTATAATCCCAGCGCTGGGAGGCTGAAAGCGGAAGGATCACCATGAGTCCAAGCTGCTTAGGGAGACCCAGCAACAACCAACTACATTGAGAGACAGTGGACTCAGCTCTGGTGAAAGGATAGAGGAGCAGGAATTTATAGCCAAGGAGAAGTGTAGGGGTCTGCATAGAAAATGACCAAGAGGAAACAGCAAGCAGGATGGGCAAACCAACCCCAAAGGACTAGTCGGAGACAAATCCTGGACAAGGAAGGGACTTCTTTTCTAGATCCTGTGCTAGGCTCTGTGCTGAGACTAAATTTTACAAGGAGGTACATAGGTGGGTTTGAGAAAAGATCCCGAAGCCTAAGGAAATTTTAAACAGAGAGTCTTTGTTACATTTTCGGAGATAGAAGCCCTGATAAGTCCATGGCCAAGGGAAGGCTCGCAGGTCCCGGAGAAGCACACCCTTCGTTGTTACTGCACACCTTAGAGAAAGACTTAGGAGTTGGTTCTCTAGTAAGTGCTGTAAGAAAGGGAGGCCAGGAGCCTGCCGGGATAGACACAGTTCCCTTCCAGGTGCTGGCAAGGAAGAACTAGTCAAGGGTGGCAGGTCAGAGCTTGCTCGGTAGGCATTTTAACGGGCGAAGAAGGGCTGGGGTCACCCTGGGAATGGGACATTGCAACTAAAGGTTGTGCTAGAGTTCGCTTGTCTTGGCGCAGATGTTGGGGCACTGTGCCAGGAGTTCCCTGTTCCCTCCTTCCATTCAACCTCCTGAATGACCCATGTTGCAGAGAGTAATAGTAAAAACAGCACAGCTCAGTGGTGAGTACTTGTCTGACCTGCATGTAGCCTTGAGTTCAATCCCAGTTTATGCAACATAGGGAGCCAAAAAAAGGTAATTTAAAAGATTTTTTTTCCATAAAGTTGGAAGTTTTACTTTTCGGGGTTTTGTTTTCTTTCTTTCTTCTTTTTTTTTTTTGGCAGTACCAGGGATTGAACTCAGGCCCTTGCACTTGCCAGGCAAGCTCTTATTCTA
>NDGM010988788.1:0-11005 GCA_002564305.1 Octomys mimax | reverse complement strand
CCTACTAACCTGTCTTGAAACTGTCTCATTGCTATTTGTTTCTCAATAAAATTAATAAAAAAAAAGTTAAACACTTCCAGTGGCACGAGAGATAGACATATCTATTCAGAAAGTTATAATGGGGGGGATACAAAGGAATTGGATCAAAGCAAGTTCAAAATCTAGCATGGCAAACACTAAGTCCTGTGTCCCATGTGGAGCATCTGAAGCTATCTGTGGCAAGTTTCGAGTGCTAAATGGTTTGTGTGACTCTGCCCAGACAGTACTTCCAGTGGCTGTAGCTCCCATGGAGTCTGTCTTGGGCTGGCTTTGCTTCTTCCCTGAAGTTTTCCTCAGTCAATCTGCAGTCCTGGATTCTCCCAGCTTCTGGGGTCTCCAAGGCACTTTTGGCCTCACCCTTACAGCTTCCATCACTGACTTTCAATTTGGTTCTAGGCAAAGTTTGTAAGACAAGCAGTTTAATACAGGGAGACTTGTTCACACTAGAATCTAAAGAGCCCAGCTAAGAGCCTGGATCCCATGGCAGTGTCCTGCCTGAGGGCAGCTAAAGAACCAGAACCCATAGCAGTGTCCTCTCTGGGTTACCAGCCAGAGGCCTAAAGCCCACAACAATGTCTCATGCAAGCCCACATCAAGGATCTGCCCTGGGAAGGCACAGGGGTCCTTCCCAGTTGGTTGTTGAAGTCTGCACCAGTGGAACGAAGGATCTGTGCAGAAGACCGAGGGATCTCAAGGTAAGGATGAGAGCTCCCCCAAAGTGAATTGCAGCCATCCTCAGTGACAGCAAGGACCCCTGCACCTCTGATGGTGAAAACAGCCGAGTTCATATCAGGAAAGCCAGTGTGACAAGCTTCTCCAGGAGGAACGACAACACAGCTCTTCCCCTCCAGTTCTAGTGCTTGTGATGTTGACAAGAGCCCTCAGGTGGGCCTTCCACACCCAGAACCACGCAGATTCAGCTCAGCTGGGTGTGACAAGTGGCCCACCAGTTGGCATCCACCACAGCAGCACACCAGGGTCTGCTAAATCTGATCAAACCTGAGGTTCTTCCAGGGAGACCATCTGATCCTGGTCCTGCCCATATGATTCTTATTTTCCGTAGCCATTCATCACCGGTCTAGCTGCACCAGGAGAACGGGGTTTCCTCGTGGAATTGTTTGATTTCTCTTGTTGCTGCTGCCTTTGCCTGGCAGGAATGTGGCACACTTTTGCTCTGCCTCCTGAGGCTTTCCTGAGTGACTGTCTTTTAGGATAGAGCAGAAGAAATCATTATGGTGAAAGGGAAGAAACTATCAAAACCTCTAGCTTCCTGAAAGTGTCTCTCTGGAAAATCTTCCCCACCTTAAAATATGAAATTATTTTTAGGTTTAAATTCTCCTAAGCGCAAGGAAATTCTCCCATGCTTTATTCTATTTTTTTTTGAAGATCTGCTGGTGTACAGCTCAGCTTGGCTCATTCATACGTAGCTTTTTCTTTCTTGTCTACAAATAGAATGCAGTGGGCCTTAAAGATCACAGGGCCTCGCCGGCCTTTCTGCTATGTTGGCTGTGTGGGTCCCAGTGTTTGTACAGATATTTTGGATAGGGTCCAGTTCAAAGCTGGGGGAAGAGGGAGGGGACAGAAAGAGAGCAAGAAAGAGACAGAGACAGACAGACAGACAGACAGACAGACAGACAGAGACAGAGACAGAGACAGATGTACAGAGACAGTGAGACAGAGAGACCTAGGCAGAGAGACATAGAGACAGACAGAGAAACAGACAGACAGAGACTGAGGCAAAAGGAGACAGAGACAGAGAGACAGAAAGAGACAGAGAGATGGAGAGATGGAGACAGAGATGGAGAACAGCCCCCCTCCACTTTTGTGGTTGTGGATCCCTCGGATTGCTCTTGGTTAACTGTATTTCCAGGTTTTCGTCAGCTGACTTGCACTTCCGGGTGCCCACTTTCCAGGTGTGGCTGTGCGCTGGGATGAAGTGAGAAGAACATTTGTATTTTATAAGACATGCAATTTGGCAGACATCTTCAATTCTTCTGCAGCAGGAATCCACTGGCTCAGTGGGGGCATCTTTGTGCTGCTCAATCAAAAGTCACAAGGAGTTGCATCACATTCCACATCAGGGTCAGCTTGTGCAGCTGATGGCCAGAAGACCAGATCTATTATTTCCATCTCTGGGCAGGGCATTAAAGGTCCTGATGGGGTTTGCTGACCATAAGTGCTGTAGACCATGGGGCAGATGCATGGCTTTGTTCATTTGCCATTTATATATAAATTTTATGTGTGGATATTGTGTCTGGAAGCTTATTGCAGTTAGTACATAATCTGCTATAATGTTTGAGCTAAGGTATACAAAAGTCAGCATGTATAAAAATGAAAAATCCAGCAGACCTATAATTCCCATAGGAAACAGAACCCCAGAACTGGAATCTGATCCGTGATCACAGAGGCGGACCTTGGCTGAAAACCCAGCAGTCATTCAGAGCTCAGTGGTGGAGAGTGGCTTCAGTGGAGAAGTGGCACCCACACCTTGTCCCCCTAGTAGCTCTTAGAAGGCCACTGCTTGATATGTTTTACCGGGGACCTCCCTAAAGGTATGTATGAATGTTCTATACATGGATGATGGCGAGGTCTTTCTCTATGCATGAAAGTTCTGTACAGGGATAGCAAGACGCTATCCTTGGAGTTCATCCTGGACTCTTATTCTTCGCTTATTTTACAAAAAGTGAGTAGATGAGAGGAACCCAAAGGACCAAGGCTCAAGCTTGTGGGTGGCACTGAGGCACAGTTGACATCGGGGTTGAAGCAGCAGCTGAGGTCACGGTCATGCCCTCTGTCTCCTCCTTAGAAGGCTTCACTTGTCACAACTGAAGTATTTACAATGACATGGGTGAGGTGAGAGAAAGCGGCAGACTGCCTGGGTGAGAGCGGCTCCCGCACTGAGCTCTCGGTGCACCAGGAATGGTGCGTTAGTCTCCCCGTTCCTCTCCCTCTGCAAATCACCTCGTTCTAGACAGTGAATTGCTCTTGGAGTCTGTTTCAGAGCTGTGGGATGTAGGAGACACCTGATCCTTTTTTAATTTCACAGACGAAGAAATGGAGACTCAAAGGGTTGGGATATCTTCACCCAACAAACGCTGCTTAGGCCTTAGAAGTGCGGTGACTACAAGTGGCAGAGAAATCCTGCAGCTTAAGGAAGGACGTGTTATCTCCTCACTCAGAAAGGTGCCTGGCAGGAAACAGCTGCTGACAGAGGTTTAGTTTAAAAAATACGTTAGGCCTGGAGTCTTGAGATTGGCTCGGCCATCCCTCCAGGGCCAGAACGGTTGCTGTCCTTGGAAGCAGAACAGCCGCATTCATAGAGGAAGTGTCTGGAAGTGGCGATGCCTGGATGTTAGTTTTGTTTGCTAAGAAGGCAAAACAGCCTTTGCAGCCCCCAGAAAGCACCTGCAAAAGTGAGCGCTTACTTCTTCAGCCCCTGAAATGGCGGTAGATAAAGCAGCGGACGTCTGTTAAGAGTAGATATTAGGTTCCAGTTCTGAGCCTCCCGCGGCTGCCACCTTGCTGGCGTGCACTTCCGGCTCCGAGACGTCTCAGGCTGAGCTCTCCGCGCTGCCCTGAGCCTGCTCACTAGACAGTGATGAGGCGGGTGCTGTGGGCTGAGGACTGAGGCCGGGACTCGCGCCGCTCGGCAGCACCCGACCAGCACCACAGAAGGGCACTTCCAGGCCTACCGGGGCTCCCGATGCTGTAGGAGCCATAGGTGTTCCAGAGAATCAGGCATTGAGTAGCCAAGTGAAGGGCTGGGTGTGCCACTGAGCACACTGTGAAACCCACAGGGACAAGAAACTGTGGAAGGGCGCTCTGGAGACGCAACCATCTTTTCTCTGGCTGTCACGCTGGTCCTGAGAATTAGAGGATAAAGGAAAGTAAACCCAGCAGAGAGCCAGACCATCATTCTCAAAAGAAAAACAGCAGGAGGCAGAAAGAACACTGTGGTCAAAGAGCAGCGAGGCCCAAGGGGAGGTGAGGGCCATTCACGCTGCTCTCAGCCCCCTGCAGGCCCAGCTCGGCTCACCCCAAATTCCCACGCGTGCATTGCTATACACAGGAGTCAGGGGCCCGGGAGGGACCTTACACTTTGATATCCTGGTTACAGTCTGTGCACACAAGTCACCCTGGTTGACCTTTGTCTTCTCTCTTTTTCTCTTTTTTGATGACTGTCAATGTTTATTGTTTGTGCAAGAGGTTGAACCCTGCTGGGTCTTCTTGGCAATCATCTGCTTGGGTTCCAGGGGCTTCGCAACATCCCCTCGCCTGGCCTTACGAGGTCCTACACGGCGCCCAAGTCACCCTGCCTTCAATCGGGCCTTCTACATCGGACAATGGGTGGACCCTGCCCAGGAAACAGGCCAGCCGTCTGGAAGCCGTGGGGAAGACGGACGCAGCCTTCCCCTCAGGGCTAATTTATTAAAGGTTGGTTCAGAATGGATATTTCTCACACTGACTTTTCCATCTTTGTGTAATCTGATAATCTGAGGGCATCAGGCAACAATACCCCGGGCTAATGAAGAGCCTACGGAGATACGCGGCGCATGCGCGGGGAGGGGCGCCATCAGCCCTGCTCCTGGCGGGTGGAGACATTTCACTTTTTATAGAAAATGCCTTTGGTGCCGTTAAGACTTCGCGATGTATCTTCCTGAAACTAATTAATAAGAATGAAGGTATTTATGAGTGTTTTAGGACACAGAATGCCTGAGATTATGCGGGACATTTTGGTCATTGGACCTGAGTATTTTGGTGGGCACAACTTCAATAAACTAAACTTTCAGAAAGTATCTGCTGGTGTTCACTAAAATTAATCTGCAAGATGAGTGCACCAAGTGCTAAGATGGTGTGATTGGTTTGCATTTTAAATTAATTTCTTGATCTAGAATATTGCAATAATAATAGTTCATGTACCATGGAAGATATGAGAATAATTAAATGATGATGTAAACGGAAAATGGTTACCACAATGCTTAGTACTTACTAATGCTCAATAAAACTTAGCTTTTACTGTTGAGTTTTATCTGCCGTACTCATGGGAAGATGGGCCCCAGGAAATAAACAGAGCTCTGGCAGCCACCAGCGTTGTAGAAGGTGTGAGAATATCTATCTATCTATCTATCTATCTATCTATCTATCTATCTAGATATATCCCCAGCACTGGGATTACAGGCATGTGCCACCATGGCCAGACTCAGTCGCTGGCTCAGGGCACCTGGGGGTGGGGCTGGCATGGCAAGTGGTGCCCAGGATCGAACTCCAGTCCCTGTGCTTGCCTAAGCAGGCGCTTAGTCCACTGAGCTACCTCGCCAGCCCTGGTGTGCTGTATTTTTTACAGGTTAGATCTTGCCCAGGAGTCAGACAATGAGTGCCTTGTGTAATTTCGAGGTGTGCTTCTAGGTGTGGAACATTCGCACATTCCACTTGCTGAGGAACTCCGGCCTCTATCCCTGTTAGGAAGCAGACAGTGAGAAGCTGGTGCCAGCCGCTGAATCAGCAGGCAACAAGCGGGCGAGCGGATGCTCTTCTTGCACCTGCGAGCGTAGCTGGCCGTCAGCACAAGGGAGGGGGACCCAGGCACTCCCGGGGCGAGGTGTGTGCTCCATCGGGAAACGGGACGGCCCCACCGCTGTGCTTTGGGAGCCCAGAGCACTCTAGCTCCTTTCCCGTCCTTCCCGGGTGTGTGTGTGGTGGTGGTGGTGGGGGAGCCCGGCCTATCCCCCACTCCTCCGCTTGGTGCTTTCTGTCCGCGTTCACCGCCCCGTGCTGAGCCCCTTTCTGGCCCACTGGCTTCCCTTCCCTGTGTCTGACTGCAGAATGACACAGATGTTTTAACTCTAGAACTTTCCTTGAGCAGCTGGAAAAGCAGACCTAAGACGCTAATCTCGCTTCATCGGCACAGCCGAGCTTCCAGAACCATCTTCTTGGCTAGTTTTGGGAGAAGGAGGCAAAGCCCTGCCCCTGCAGCTGGCCGGGGGGCAGGTAGGATCCCAGCCCCCTTCCCCAGGGCTTCCCCAGGGACAGGGCACGCAGAGCCGGCCCCTGGGGGAGGTGCTCTGCCCCCTGAAGCCGCTGCGCCCGCGTCTCCACACCCACTCCTCCCATGGCTGGGTTTTATCACTGCCGGATTATTCTGCTGCTCTCGCTGCGGCTGGCTTTCGGCACAGCAGCTCTGCCCGGGGCCTGTCGGGATTCTCAGCGCGGCCTCACCGCCTGTGACTCCGTCTATCCATCAGCTGCGCTCATGGGGCGCTGGCCACGGGACACCGGGCACCCTGCCACAGGATGCAGAAGGCGAGGTTGAAGCAGGCAGACTGCCGCCCATCAGGTTCTTCTTCGGAGCTCCACCCACGCCGGAGTGACAGAGGACTGCACCCCAGATCTCCGGCGTGAAGGATGCCCTGGGTGAGGAGCTTGCAGTTCCTGCCGTGGTAGAGGAGGTGCGGAGAGGTCCCAGAACCCTCAGGGCTCGCCGAGGTGACGCGAGGGCTGGGTCTTCCCTCGTGGCTCTCAATGCTGCGCTGAAGTCCCTGCCTTGTCCTCCTGCCTGAGCATAGGACAGTGCCCTGGCCTTCCCTCCTCATGTGTAGTCACCACGCGGCCTCTCCAGTCGCTGGCCTGGCAGTGTCCAGGTAAGGGGCCCTCTGCAGAGGCCTCCTCTGTCGGGTGTGCCCCTCTTCGTTCCTGGAGCTGGGAGCTGGTGCACTGGCCAACATGTCACCACACATGGGAAGACGGGACAGCACAAGAGGGTGCTGCAGAGGCAAGGGGATGCTGAGGGTTCACAGGCAAAGCCAGTGTCCATTCCTATGGCCTGCCACACCGTCCAGAGGAAAAGGCTGACTGCAACTATGCTTCCCTGCAGGGCAGTGCCCACTGCTGCTGCATCACCTTCTGGGGACCAAAGTGACCCAAGGATATTTTTTTCTGGTCAGCGTCACGATGGCAATGGCAGGGATGAGGACAATGGCAGTGAAAGCCAACGAGAAACACCAAGAAGAGCCTCTAGAGGGGCAGAGAGAGTGGCATCGACGGTGGCCATCCTTGCCTGCCTGGACCACTGCTCACTCATGTGGAGCACGGAAGAGATGAAGGTTGGGGCTGCCAGCTTGCCTGGGAGGACCAGGAGCTCCGTGACTCCTCAGGGGCTTTGGGGGGCCAGGGCTCTTAGATTTCAGGGTGACCCCTGTTCTCAGCTCATCTGTTCTGCTCAGCTGGAAAGCTTGTGCAGGCTCGAATCTGGCCATGTGAGACTCTCCGAGGTGAGCAATCTGATTAGGCAGAAGGTGACCGAAGGCCCAGGGAGTCCACTTTTGTTATGGAGAGAGTTTAGACAGCAATTCTGTTATTATTGATTTTGTAATATATTGTTGGTTATATTGTGTCCTACACAGTTAGGGACTAAGATGGAAAATAGAAATGGGTTAAGAGGCACGTGTGAGGGCCACAGTGTTATGTGCAGAGCAGGTCAGGCCGGCTATGTGTAGTGGATCGGGCTGGGGCGGGGAATTTTGCAGATCTAGCACCCGGTACCAGCTCTCTCCTGAGATTTCCTGAAGCACTTCGGAATAGCAGAGCAGGTGAGCTCTGTGTTGTGGGATCCTTTTCCTTCTCTCTGTTTTTCATTTTTTATCTTTTTGAGACAGGGTCTCATTCTGCAGCTCAGGCCAGCCTTGAGCTCAAGCTGTAGCCTCAGCTGGTCTCAAACTCACAATGATTCTCCTGCCTCAGCCTCCTGAGTGCTAGGATTGCAGGGTGCACATCCACGCCTGGCTCCCTTCCACCTTGGTGGTCAGCTCTGCAGCTTATGGGCTGAACTGTTGGGGAAGCGGGCCAGCCCTCCTGGGTAGCAACGTGAGAAGAAACATTTGCCACACAGAGCAGGTGGTCAGTGTGGTGCCAACACTGCCTACACCAGTGTCTCACGGATGCTGCCTCCCTTGTGACCGAGTGCACAGTGTCCAGGCACTGCTGACATGGCCAGGCCCTCCTGCTGCCCCGGATGTGGCCCCCCTGGTGCTTGCTGGACCACTCTGTTCTCTCAAAGGCCCAGGTTTGGAGCCAGGTACTCACTCCTATGCTTGAGGTTGTACTCTATGGTATTTGCTTCTTTTCTCTACCATGTGTCCTTTTAACTTTGCAGTGTTGGAAACAAAGCAGATGCTGAATAAAGGGCTGCTGCCTGCATGACTGGGTGGGCAAGTGGATCAGGAAGGAACTGCCCCTGGGCCAGGGCTCTTGTGCATTTGTGCTCGCAGGTAGGTGACATGCTTAGGAGACCAGAGCCAACCTCACCTCACCTTCTTTGCCTGCATCTGAGCTTTCATTTTGGAGAGTAAAAGTGATCAAATGAGCTGAGGCCTCCTGGGCTGGGCTTGCTGCTCCAGTTAGCCCCGGGTTTAAGGGTGCACCCCCATTTCACCTGCCACAGTTCTGGAAACCTCACCTGTGGAATGTTGCCAAAACGCGGGTGGCAAATACACAGGGAGGCTTTCCTACCTTCAGCTTGTTTTCAGGTGTAGGGGATGGAAAACCAGGCCCATGGGGGCTGAAACAGTAGTACCCGTGACCTCTTCCGGTTAGGAGGCTGGAGGACCCACTGCAACCTCACTCAAAGCCTGGCCTCGAAGGCTGGGCAGGTGGCCAGCTCTGCTTCCAAGGCTGAGGGTGGTGCAATGGACCACAGAGCTGGATTTGCTTCCTTCTTCGTGAGGCAAAGGGGCTTGTGGGTCCCAGGAGAAGGTGTCTTCTTGGTGACTGAGGAGCACATCTGTGGATTTGGCGCATTGGTGACATCAGGTGTTATGCCTGTGTATCCTGAGTGTGGGAGGGACAGAAACCCCTCACCAGGCGGAAGGATGAGGAGGACAGAACCAGCATGTCCCCAGCCCTGTCCTGCTGCCCTCTGGGTTGGCTTCTCCTAGCTGCTCTTCCTTCACAAGAGCAGTTTGTGGGCGGCAGCTCCTGGGTCTCTATGCAGCTGTGGTCACTTCCAGAAGCTGCTTTTCCAGGATGGGCCCAGCAAGAGCCTTGGGGACGGCTGTGACCCTGCCTGCTTGGTGTAACGTGGACCGTGTGCTCCCCTGGAGTGATCGTCACGGCCAGCGCTGGACCAGGATTCCAGAGCACACGTGCCCCAAAGGCTGGGGCAGAGAGTGCAGGAGGGGCTCTGGGGCCGTGGGTGCGCACGGGTGCCTGGCGTGGAGTGGACCGCACTGTGTCTCCAGTACCCGGTGCTGAGCCCTGCTAGAGGAGGAACATCCTGACTTCCTCTGGCAGGCGCTGTCTGGTGCACAGCGAGCACATTCCGGTCTCCGAACAAGAAATGACACTTTAGGATGATGAGGCTGTGAAGTCTCTCCAGTGAAAGACTTATGCAGATTCATGTTTTCATTTGTGGGGGCCAGGCATTCACTTTCTTTAGAACAGATAGAAGTTTCTGCAGGGAAAATTATATAACCAGAATACACAAATTGGGGCAACGCCTGCACCCCACAACTGTCCTTCTGCCCTTTCCTTCTCTGTAGGTCTGTGGGCTCATGTGGGCCGCAGGAGTGCACTTTTCTCTTCTGGATTCCATTTCTTTGGGCCTGGCCAGCATTCCCACAGCACTGCACTCAGTGGCAGCCCGCTCGGTGGCTGTGGTCAGATCATGGTCCAGGGGGATGCTGGATGCAGGCTGCAGGGTGGCCCTAGATGGACACCACAGAGCACAAGTGTCCCCACAAGGCACTGCACAAAAGTCCCCTCCCCAGCCCTGGTCAGCCTTGGCTGGAGAGGGTTTTAGTACAATATAATGTGGAAGAGCCTGAAAGTGTTTCTCATCTGCACCAGGAGCATCGTCCTATGTGAAAACCAGCTCTATTTCCTGCTCATTTTAAGAAGGTAAACATAAAACTTCTAAGACCAGCTTACCGATTACTTAAGAAGTGCTATAAAGAAAGATTCTTGGATGGATTCTTTTAAAAAGACAGGAGAAGTTGGGTGAGGCAGCACATAGCGGTGACCCCTGTGCTCTGGGAGGCTGAGGCAAGAGGATTACAATAAGTCTGGGTCAGGCTGGGCAACTTCATGGTTTTGGATAACCCTGTCTCAAAATAATTAAGTAATTAAACAATCCCAGTGAAGACACTCAGTGTGAAGATCCTGGGTTTAATACCAGCAGCAAACACATGCACAAAAAGCAAAGACAAGCTGCTCTCTTAGTTTTGAAGGTTTTGGTGAATTCTTACTATGAAGAGAACAGAGAGGCAGGCAAAAGCCTGTCCTAAAGAGCAGCACTGCCAAGGATGAGAGCAGAAGCAGCAGGCCAGGTGGGCAGTGCTGTGACAGGTGACACAGGAACAGAGAATACGGCTACGTGGGCCACCAGGGACCCCAGTCCACCGGACAGTCGGACGGATACTGTTCCTGGCATGACATGTCTGTGTCCCTGGCACCAGTCCCCTGAGAAAATAAGCTGCACCTTCTCGTGCAGCAAGAAAATGCCATTGAGGGCAACAATGAACTGGAAAGGGGAGCAGAGCCTGGCTAGGGGGCTCTGTGTGCACCTTGGAACTGAAGGCTGAAGAGCCCAGAAGCCTTAGTACAGGTTTCCGAGAGGTCACACCCTCCTGTCAGAGCCCTGGTGCAGGTTTCAATTAAGAATCAAGTCAGCTCTTCACCGAGGGTGCTACTAGGAGCAGAGATCCGAGATCGATCTTCCGAGAACTTCTATTTGCATACAATAATTAATCCACAGAGCCATCTGAGCGATTGCGTAGAGGATAGGTTTGTGTTGTGGCTTGATTTGGGATGTGCAACTTTGCATGCGATTAAAATTTGAACACTGCCAAGAGAAGTGCTAATAAATCCGAGACCCTGGAATAGGCGTAGTCACATGGCTGAAGTCCAGATCTCTCATTATTTGCATTTATTTAATTTCTGATGAGACTTAATGTCTATACAAAAAAAAAAAAAA
>NDGM010988772.1:0-15662 GCA_002564305.1 Octomys mimax | reverse complement strand
TTTTTTTTCAGAACCGGGGATTGAACTCAGGCCCTTGCACTTGCCAGGGAAGAACTTATTCTACTGAGCTATCTCCCTGGCCTCTATAACACATCTTAATTCCAACTTTTCTTAATATATAGCTTTAAATTAAAAAGAATTAAGAAATTTAATTTGAATTTTACAATATTAGTTCTTTTGAATGTGATATTAATGTTAGTTGGTAATTCATAAACCTAGTACAAATTATAACATATTTTTTAAAATTGACATGTAAAATAAGGTGTTTACTTGGTGGATTTCCTGAAATAATTAGAGATTACTTTATCTGCACAAGCACATACCCATAGGGATTTAATATCCTCATTTTTCAATCCATGATATAATAAACAAAATATGATTCACTTGAATTCCTGTAACATTTCAAACTCAAGTGTTAACCTTTTGGGAAAGAAATAGTTAACTCATTTTAACCTATTCTGTAATCAAAAAGGTCTTTGCAAAGCTGCAATTTGACAGTATAAATCTTCATAGTTACTTGGAAATCAAGTTTTGAATTTTAAATGTAATTTTCATTGAAAAAAAGAAAGTTGATACCTTACAAAGAACAGAAAATAATGAAAACATACATCATGTATTTATCATACTTGGTATGGGGACAAAAAGTACTTGTTTTGTAAAATCCTGTAGGATTTGAAATACAAAGAGGAATACAGAGATATGCCTTGCCAATAAGGCCCAGGTGTATACCACATGAGGATAAGAAACAACACAGCCCTAACTGGTGTGCTGACAGCTCTGAGTCCGGTGTGTTCTTCCCGAAGAGCGCCGGTGTGTTTGTTATGTGATATTTTACTTTATCACATAGCCTTAGAAATTGTGGCTAAGTACTAGCAGCTGGAAGTCGCAGTTGTCCGTAAGTCTTTTCCTCAGACTGCTGTTATCAGGAAAACATTGCACGAGTGCCTGGAGGTAACACTGATTCCAACTCTTCTACGATCCAGCATCATCGGTACGATAGAAACACAAGAGGCATCCTCGATCTTTGCAGTACTTCTTTCCCTATTTTACTTTTTCTTGTGTGATCATCAGGGTAGAATTTATTAGTGTACAGATTCCCCGAACTCATTCAATCTTAGAGAAATTTAATCTATAGGAGACTGTAAATAAGTGATTGTTAGAGAGAGTCCGTGGATATTTTTATGATCAGGTAAGAAGGGAAGTTGCAGTTGCACAACTATTTCATCAAGGAGAGACATGAGACTCACTTAGCTAAGGGTCACGAAACATACTGATTTGGGAAATATAATTCAACACGTGGCACAACTCTAAAATTTATCCTCCCAGGTTACATTTCCAAGGGTCTGTGAGGTCAGCTAAATTTGTAAAGCTACAATTAAAAACGCAGTCTATTTCAGACAGTCAATCCCAAATTTGGAAGAGCATTTATTTATTTATTTATTTATTTTGTACTTTTAGGGAAGGTTCTACAGGGTGTTCAGGGTCTCCCTACTAGATCGGACTTATAGTGATCTGCCTGTTTACAGACAGCGAGGGTTGCAATGCCCAGTCTGAATGGCCATCTCAGCGCGCCCCAGGGATGGGGCCTGCGTGGGAGGCCCAGAGATTGAACTCCGGCTCCTGCGCCTGCTTGCAGGTGCTTTAATCTGCTGAACTATTTGGCTGACCCTTGGAAGAACTTTTAAAATTGTGTTTTTACTTTTTTTCTTTACATTAAGACAATTATAAATGATTTCATAATTATATGTGGACGATAAAGGTCTCTACCATTGCTGCAAATCCTGAAATACTGCTTGCTTTTTTTAAACCAAGGGGTAGAAGTGTGTCATCCTATATATTTTAAATTTCAGGGAAATGGGTAAAAAGTAAACAAAAACAATCAAGAGTCAGGTAAACCACATCCTGTGGATTTCACTAGCTCCTGGGACCATACGGAAGAAGTTAGTTTCTTCCATTCACTTCAGGATCAGTAACAGTAACACGCATGTCACAGTTGTGAATGTGGTCTCTGTTCAAAGCAGAGAATTCCCTGGAATCTCCTTTCTGTTTAATGACATACAGAAGACAGGGTGGAGCAACTGAGCTAGAGAGAGCTGTGCCTTTATTTCATGGAATTACTGTTTCTCAGGATTTCAGGGAAACGTTCAGAACACATTAGGGAAGCTAATGGACCCCTGGAAGAAATCCCTCATTTCTAATTTATAATCCTGGCAGTGCTAGTAGATATTCTCTTGGTTTTGAAACTTTGCATCAAAAATAAATTTTTTAATAATCTTATTTCTAAAATGAATAGGTGTAAAATGTCCTCTAAGGTTTTCATGTGATGCACAGCATGAGCTATTTATTGGAATAAAGGCCCAGATTCTTGGCAGTTCTTCCTGCTTAAAATTGTCCTGAGCATACCTGGCTAGATGTTAATTCTTTTGCCATTTTATGGATGAACAAAAAGGCAAAACCCTCACACATTCAAAGTCTTAATAATCTGCTTCATCACTGATATAAAAATATCTTTAAATGACAAAAGTAATCTAGAAGTTTTATTTTCACAAAGATACTCTTCATAATTTGTTTAAACTCTCTTTCTTGTCTCATCCTTAAGTAAAGCTTGTAAATTCTGGATGCTAAACATTGACAATAATGCATATGATTTGTGCGTTTTAAAATTTGACAATATTCTCTTCCCTAATTTTCAAAGGGAAAATACTTATGGATAGATGTGCTGTGATTAATTTTAGGATCACTTTGCTTTCATCAGTAAATTAGTTAAGGCTATTTTGTTGGTTCAGATTGAATTACTATAAATTTAATCTTCTAAAATGTTAAACATTAACATATATTCATGTTAAACATTAATATATCATATTAATAAAAAGTCTTTAAGTGCATGCTAAAAATTTGGAGATGTCAAGCTGTGGGAGGATGTGTTTTTTGAAATTATCTTAAGGATAATGAGCAAAACATTTGGAGACCACCAAACTACTTGTTAAAATGGTTTGACTTGCAGTTGGTGTTCAGTGAATAAAAGCTGAGTCAGTGTTTCTTTAATGATGAACAAATACCCGTGCAGTTGCCTTAGTAACCTATGAATGCACAGGACTAGTTGTAGATGAGGAAAAGCTGTGAGTGCACAGCCATGACAGCCAGCACACAACTGCACAATGCAGCCTGAGCTCTCGGTCTCTGCACCTCCTGCAGTTTAAATGTTAGTGCTTAATATTAAAGTGACATCCCAAGAGGGTGCTCCTTACCCATCCACAAGAACACAAGTCTATCATGTGCAATATTGTCACCAAGAAAATCCACCTCTTGTGTAAGGACTCAGCAAGTCCCATGTGACTGCCAGCCTTCTGGTGCCTCTTGGAACCCCCAGATACATTCCCATCCCATCCCTTCCATGTTGCCTCTCTCTCTCCGCTCAAATGTTTTTCATTCCCACAGCTGGATTGTCCCCTGCAGGCTTTCTTCTCCCTGCCCAGCTGATGACGGTTTCCTGGCTCCAGCAAACTTCCGAAACGGTTACAAACAGTGCTTGCGGGGACAAGGGATTGTCCTGACTAACAACAACACCACCAAAACTAGGACGCTCTTGCAAGCATCCAGATGGGTGGCCATCCCACATGAACACTGTGTAATGCTCTCTCTTCCTTCCTCTTGTTCACTACACAGGAACAGCACCATTATTTTTGAACACTGGGAGGTAACTAAGATTTGGTTGAGGCTTGATATCTGTTCAATGGTCAGTGCTGCCACGAAGCCTGAACCGCTGGTCCCCATTTCATTCATCTTAGGGGGTCCCATTACTGCATTACTGCATTTGGAAATTCTGAAGGATGGGAAGCTACTGAAAAATAAGAAAAAATGGATCCAAAATGAAAGCCTTGAATGGAAAGAGCCTTTCTCTCGGTAGTTTTGAGAATTGTTAGGAAAAGAAGGCTCACTTAGTTTAAACAAGACGGGGTGAGTACATTTCCTTCTCACTGAAAGATTATTTAATCAACATTATTTATTTGCACAATATGGGCTTCTGCATATAGCTCTGATTTGCTTTGCATTTCAATGGACGTAAAATTGAAGTCAAGAAAAGGGATGAGAAAATGTTGTTTACAACTTTTTTGATGCTTCGCGCCAGTATTCTGTCTTCCAACAGCTGCAGTGGGACGTGCTGTTGGTATTAGAAAGAGACATGGCCAGGTTTATTTTTTTAATCTCTAAATGCAGCCCACAGGTCAGCCCTCTCTCCCCTATCCTTTGTGCATGCTTTAAAAGGACACTGCTTTTGGTCTTCACACCTCCTGGTGAGGCCCAAATTCAGCGCTGGGGCCAGAATCCCCAAAAGCTCTGCCACTGAGCACTGGGTACTTAATTTCATAAAGTACTTAGACTCTTTTCACATAATTGTTAAAATTTTCAATGATGATTCCAAACTAACATAGAAGAAATAGATTTAAAAGAAATCCTTGATACTAGAAAGAAATGCTAACGTCTGATCTTATTTTAGTTCTCGAGTGGTTGTAACAATCACTGGCATTACTATTTGTGGAAACCACTCTATCTTTAGCTTTGAAATGGGGTCGGACAGATATTTTTGTTTATTGGTGTGACTGTGTATAGCTCTCCTACCTTCTCAGTTTGTGGCCAATCATCTGCCATTATTAGAGACCCCAAATAAGTTTTTCTCTGAATTAAAACTGAGGCTGTACTTCAGGAAGGAAGTACAGATGGTACAGGAAGGCGAGTGCTTCAGGAAGGAACTAAAGGTTTCACTGCATGTTCAAAAACTGAATTTGGGATGCAGTTGTGCAGAAGAAGCACACGAAGGTCTAACCTTAATTCTTTCACTGTCTTTTGTCTTCGACACAAACTATCTCTGGTCATCAGGCAAAGAGGGAAGAGTTCTCTTTTCTATTCAGCTAAAGTCCAAGTAAGTGAATAGCCATTAAAAGTAACTACTAATAATTCCCATAGGAAGGTTAAAAAAAGCCAGCCTTTTTATTTACCTCAAAAACAAGTAACAGGTAGGAGAAGTCTGATTTTAAGTGGAAACAGAATAATGTACTTGAATACACGTTTTTGCCACAAACAAGTGGGATCATCAAATGGGATCAAGTAACAGACTTTGGAAGCCAAAGTAAATGGAACATAAATATTTTCCATGTGAAAATCTCTGAATGGAAATTTTATGAGTGTACAGACTTCCCACTAGCAGCCTGTTCATCGCTACAGTCTTCGTTTTCCAGGGTCCTTCATCATTACTGTTGGCCAAGTACCTACCTCTCTGACGCTGTCTCTCTCTGTCCCTGTCTCTGTCTCTGTCTCTGTCTCTGTGCCTATATGTCTGTCTGTCTGTCTGTTTGTCTGTCTCTATCTCTGTCTCTCTCCTACCCTGATACCATTCCAAGACATTTTAAAATGATTAATGTAAGGGGGAAAGATGGCAAGCTGCAGAGCCCTCATATTTGAGCTGAAAATGCCTTGTTGAAAACTCTGCACTCAAGAGTAACTCACTAGCGCTGAAAACATGCTGTGCCACTCAGGGCTTAGTGCTGTGCTTCTCATGCACCATGTTTGGTTATTTCAAGAGAAGACTTAGCACTGATGGATTTGTCCCTGGGACACTGATTTCATAAGGCGAGGCATGCTTTCAAATATCACTCACTCTCTTAAAACTTGTTTCAATCAGTTTATTTCATCCCTCCTTCATTTTATTCATATATAAAGAGTGCTTGTTGGAGTTGTGAGTTTCACAAACATACTAGAAGCTATGTAATACAACTTTGCATTTAAATTATTAAAATTTATTTCTTAAATTCCCACAGAGTTTCTCCTAAGATTTATGTTCTCAGATTCTATTTTGAGTACAAGTTCATAATATCCATAGCCTTTTATACTTAATAAAAACCCTAAATATTTTCTTTGCCTGTGTTATTTCTACTTCAAGCTAATCACAAAACATATTGAAGTATAATAAAACTGTATACCTTCTATATAGTTTCTATGTTAGACAAAAGGAGATGGCCTCTTAAAAATGTAGATAATTTTATTGTGTTCCCACTCAGATATAGGATGACCATGTATGTGCATCCTTTTTTCTAACATCTTGTACATTAATTGCTTGTCATGCCAGTGTTTTCCACTTTCCATCTACTGAAAATAGGAGAGATGAAGACTCTTTGACAATTTTCCTCATACATACATTGTTAGTTTTAGCAAGCAGTTTGCACTCTACCATTTGGACAAATTTTTAGGAAGAGAACTGTGTAATTATTCTACATTCAGAACCATCTGAAGATTTGTTGTTCAGTGGTAAACAAGCACATGATGTTTTAGGTGGCACATGTTTATTTCCGTTGAAAGAACCCATCCTATTTTTGAGGAAGGAAAGAAACTTGTGAGACATCAAATGTTTCTTGCAACACAATTTGATGAAATGAATGTAAATGAATCAGAAACATGTGACTTGTACTTCAGTTAAAGTTAATGGGCTTAATAACAAGGGAGTAAAGTGCCTGGGGAAAGAGTGGTGAGGTGGGAAGTGACATTTGTTTTGTTTGCATTAGTTGGGCTCTTGAAAAATGGCCTGTGACTCTGGAATCAACTTTGTGCAGTCTCTCTAAAGCCTAATGATAGAACTGAAAAGTAGGAAATAATATACACATTCATCTTACAGTTTTATCTGGCTCCAATTACAATAATTATAGTGTATGCATTAAACATCGCCACTGTGCAAGCCTTTAGGATCACTTTGAATTTGAAATTAGTGGTTTTCCTATGTGATTCTCTTAAGGGTAAAAAAGACATTGCAATGATGCTAAAATGTATTGTTTCCCTCAAATTCACACATACGCTTCATCTTTATTTCTTTTCTAACTGAGGATGACCAGACATAAATGAAAAACACGTGGGGGCTCAGTGCATGCACACAGATGCTCTGAACAGGAAGGGGTTGGAAAGATGTTGGAAGGACTAGTGAAAGAGTGAGGGAAAAAGAGGAAAGGAATAAACAGCGCAAGCAGAGCTAGAAGAACAAACCCGATTCCCAGCAAAAACACCCTAATCACACCAATTATTCACCAGTAACCACACTTTTATCCAGTTTTATAGTCATATCACTTATGCTTGCTTAAAGCAAATACATAGCATTCAAGAATATATTTCATATTTTTCATATGAAAACATTCCATTGCTGTGAAAAATCAGAAAAAAAGTCCACAACAACAACAACAGCAGCAACAACAAAGCCTCACAAATGAGTTTCCCAGTGTCAAAATCTGAATGCCTTTGTTTGATACAGGGTATGACCCTACATCATCTGAAAAAGGGACCCTTTGCGAGTTCCTAAGACTTTCAAGAGGCAAACAGAACATGACCAGAACATGCATCTTTATTTTCAATATAACATCTGACACTGCTGAAGCCTTCTATGTAAGAACAGGCTTTTCTATGTGAACCAAGGGCGTGGGTGACAGGCTCTTGTGTGTACAAAGAGAGTGTTTCTGCTCCCCTGGTGCTGGTGCAGTGGCAGCCCAGCATCTCTGGTTACTCACTGGAAGGAGCAGGGATGAAGATGATGCTTTTCTGGTTTATTTAGGCCAAGCAATTCATTGCCCCCAAATATTCTGGAAGTGTTTTTGCCACCTTGCTTTTTCCCACCATGAACTGTGTGCAGCTACTCTTAAAGTATCTCTTCTGTAATGGAGCAGCATGCAAGCAGCTCTCAGCTCCTTCCCTTCACCCCTCCCCCACTCTATTAGCAGAAGGGAAATGGCACAGCTAGGATGACTACTTCATCAGTACTTTTGTTAGTGGCAATGCAAAAACTATAGCTGTCACTGAGCCTCCTTAATGGCTCTAGTAATAAAACATAGCTGAATCCTAACTCCATTGTTGAGCCAATAAAATTGTATGTGTAGCATCACCTTCATCTTTGTCACCATGAACAAGCAATATTCACAAATTCCTTGGTTAAGGAAGTATCATTATGGAAACTCTGCATTCAGAACATTATTACAATGACATATTTCCTTTAAGGAATGACCTGCTGAAGCTCGGTTTCTATCATGATTTGATGTAGTCCTGCCTTGTAAGTGTACCAGCATCTCATCTTTGCTCCTTTTTTGTTCTCTTTGATGCTAGGCCTATCCTTGTAGCAGTGATAAGGAATGTGAAGTTGGGCGATACTGCCACAGTCCTCATCAAGGACCATCAGCCTGCATGGTGTGTCGAAGGAAAAAGAAGCGTTGCCATAGAGATGGCATGTGCTGCCCTGGAACCCGCTGCAATAATGGTACAAGACCTTGTTAAGTGTTGCCAGGCCTCTGTCTTTTTCATGTTGGAAAGATAGTTGCCTTACACAATAGTCTGGTTGCTCCTTACTTAGACTTCTGAGATAGAAAGCATGTTTTAGGATGGGGAGGAATTGCATTGTGATTTAGGTCCTATAAGATTACCTGGATTGCCTCCCAAATCTAGGTCTTCTTGGGCTCTTTTAAACTTAGGTATTAAATGCTGAATGCTGACTTAGGATATTGCAAAGTGGAAATATTGCATAAAATAGTTAGATGTTCTACTCTGCTGGAAACTTCATCAAATACATGAAAGTGAGCAAAAGAAAGGAACCTGCTATAATTCGGAAAGACATTTCTGAGTCCTCCTTCTAGTTTACAGAAGTTTGTACTTCAGATCTTGTTTTCAAGATGTCCTGTGCCACCTTCATATAGTGATTAGGTGACTGGTTCCTCCAAATAAAGACACAAGGTTCTGTCCCTCATCCTGACTTTACCCAAACTCAGTGGATTTACAAGCATATAATTCAGCATTAGTAATAAAATGAAGAGTTACAGACAAACTGTGATGAAATCATGAATCACAGAGGTAATTAGAAACATCCACTCAGGCATACCGAAGGAGGTTCATATATAGGCACGCCTGTTCTTACCTTAGGACACACACCCACTGCGAGCACCCATAATGGTAGGTCAAGGAGGAAGTGCTTATGAGGAAAGACAGCAGTGTAGACTAAGATTGTATTGTTAGAAAATAAAGTCCCTAATCCTTAAAGTAAATGTCCTGTCAGGTGATTTGAAAACAGAGGCTAACATTAAGGCCATCCTTTACTATGTCACTATCCTGAGCACTTCATATATTGACTTAGCTCTCTCATTGCTGGGACCAAATACCCGGCATCTCAAATTTGAAAAGCAGAGGTTTCAATTGATTCATGGTTTCAGGGGACTGAGTTCATGATCAACTGACTAAGGCAGAAATACCACAGTAGATGGTATGGTGAAGAAAATACACTTAGTTTATAGTGGCTGGGATGCAAAGCAGGAAAACAGGGCCTGAGAGGAAGAGGCCAGGGACCAGGGGTAGCCACAGTCACACATCCATGGTCTACACAGACATGCCCAGGAGTATGCCTCACTGATCTCCTAGGTGGCTGGAAAACCAAGAAAATTGAAAATCCAGCTTACCTGTTGCGTGTTTTCATTCACATTTTGACCAAGGTAACTTGGTCATAAATGAGACAAGATTCAGATTAAGGAAACATGGCCTGAGAGCCAAATATACTATACTTAGTCTCCATAAATCAGTAAATGAAGGAGTAGAGAAATAGTAGGCAGGTACATAGACAGATAATTTGGTTCTCAGCTCACATCAGAATGAGTACCACATTGTACAGGCTTGATCTAACCTGTGTATTTCTGTTACTATCAACAGGCATTTGTATCCCAGTCACTGAAAGCATCCTAACCCCACACATTCCAGCGCTGGATGGCACTCGGCATAGAGATCGAAACCATGGCCATTACTCAAACCATGACTTGGGATGGCAGAATCTGGGAAGATCACACAGCAAGATGTCACATATAAAAGGTAGTGCTGCCTGTATGTCTATGTTTAATTTCTCTCATACAAATGGAAAGGAAAAATGCAAATAATACTAAATTAATTTCAATGGGTCTAGGAAAAACTATAAGGAAAGAACATTAATGGCAAGATTTACTGGGCTTTTTTGGTACTAGGAATCGAACTCAGGGGGGTTTTGTGTCACTGAACTATATCCCTGGCCCAGGCAAGATTTAAATGAGTTTATTAATTCTTAATGTTGAGGACACTAGATCTTCCATTGTCATAAAATATTTGAGAATTACACTATTTGGATTAAACATACCTTTTATCAGTAAGCTTTTTATTTGATGTGAAATTCAGGAGGACTTACCTATACAGACATGTCTATCATGCTCCTAGCCAGGGATAAAGTACTCTGAAAAGTAAATGAGAAAATCTTAGTTGGTACCATCAAATCACTAAGCTTTTGAACATTTTTTTCACTCTGCAGATTCAGAAATTGTACTTTAATCAGCCAGATGATATATTATTCAATAACTAATCTACCAAAATAATTGGTTTAACATGGGATTATGTATGGTCATGCAATTCTTTTTCTTATATTGAAATATTTCAGAAGCCTAGTCACTAATAGTAAACTTGCAGACCCGGAAACTTTTGAAATTTAGTAGTAGTAAAGATTCTGAAGTATGAAACTCCTTTATTTTTAAGAAGGCCTTTTCCCCAGTGAATTTTGTAGAGCTCTTCTCTTTAAAGGTGTTCTATGAAAATGAAAGTACCTTTGTTCACAAGAGGATTGCATGATCGCATCTCGCCCTTGGAAGTGTACAGTAAACAGGAATGAACATAAGGCTCTGAGATGCCCCGCAATGAGAAAGCCTATTTTTTTCTTTTTTTAAAAAAAACATTTCAATTCTGAAGATTCTAACAAACAGTTCTTCATAAGTGATCTGTTTTTTTTTTTTTAATCTTCCTTGAGGTCTGGAATTCAATTCTATATCTTCTATTTATGGTCTATCAAATTCATTTATTGTTATATAAATGTCTGTATTTCAATGGATTTCATTTTTATAGCATAATTCAAACTTTACTAATCATCTTTAATTATGTGTACAATTTTCAATTGAGAAATAAGCATTTTTTTCTTGGCCATATGCCCTGATCACACAGTAGGAGTACAGGTAAGCCTTCAGATCATGGGTAAACACACTTAGGCCTGTGGCTCCATCTGCTTGCTGCCTATTTTTGGTAAATTCAGGTTTTTGGGGAGCTCAGAATTTTCCACTCATTTAGGCCTTGTCTGAGGTTTTAAACCCTAATCTATTTACTATCTGGCACTTGACAGAGAAGTTTGGAATCCCCTGGGTGGTCAGATTACATATCAGTTCTGTCTTTATATAGGGGAAATACTTGCTGACTTAACATTTTTTCTGAATCAGGTGTCCAGATTTATTTTTCTACCTACTTATGAATGCTCAGTTTCCCCAGAGCTTGTTCATCCTCAGATAGACTGACTGGCCTTTCTCCATTCTGCTGTCTCGTAGCTCTTGGTAGATTGAATTTCCTGAGCTCTTTGTCAGATGCATCAGCTGGCCTTAGACACCTATGCTGGGCAATGTTTTGTACAGGGCTGGGCTTCCTTGCGGCTTCAGCTCCTGGAAAGATTCCATTTCGGCTGACGTGTCCAAACTAGGATGCTGACATCAGCTAGATATGATGCTTATGGTAACTTTTCACCCATCACTACAAGTGTGTCCAATTCTTTGAATTAAATAAACTATTTTAAATACCTAGGCTCTGTTTTCTTGATTGGACTCCCACTAGTATATGATAATAGGAGTTCCTAGAGATTTTAGTCTTGTTCTTGAATCAGAGGTTTGTTTAGACCTGCAAAGAAGGTACAAAATCAATATTTTTACCTGTTTCCCACTCACTTGGTATGTAAAACTTAATGATCAGGGAACTATCTAAAAGTGGGTCATGACAAAGTAAAGGAACAAGAGCTATTAATTAAGTTTGATATTCAGATTGCAAATAATGGAAATGGATGATGGATTTATATGATTAAAGAGACAGTCCATAGGTATGAATCAAATGGTAACTTCCTAGACAATGGTATAAGTAAAGGCAATATATTTACCTCCCATTGTGGAGTTTTATGGTACTGTCTTTTGATTCTGTGGTTCCCTAGGGCATGAAGGAGACCCCTGTCTGCGATCCTCAGACTGCATGGAAGGGTTTTGTTGCGCTCGTCACTTCTGGACAAAAATCTGCAAGCCAGTGCTCCACCAGGGAGAAGTCTGCACAAAACAGCGCAAGAAGGGCTCTCACGGGCTTGAAATTTTCCAGCGGTGTGACTGTGCCAAGGGCTTGTCTTGTAAAGTATGGAAAGATGCCACTTATTCTTCCAAAGCCAGACTGCATGTGTGTCAGAAGATCTGACCACCACCAAGGAGAAGCATCACCAGCAGACTGTGAATTTGTGTATTTAATGCATTATGGCATGGTGGGAAACAAGGTTTCGAATTCAGGAGAATGGCTAAAATGTTGAATGGGATAAGAATATAGAGCAGAGAGAGAGAAGAAAATAAAGAACTGAGTGGATTAGGTGGGTGGCAAGTACAGAGCAACCATGGTCTTTCCATTATGCCACCAGTTTATGTAAATAATGTACACATTTGTGAAAATGCTGTTATTAAAAAAAAGCACACCGTGGAAGTTACTGATGAGTAGTGTCATGTGGCTTACCAAGAGTTAGCTTGTGCTGGAGGAGACATGCCTTCAGCTGGTGATTGCCGGTAGAACTAACCTAAAAGCCACACAGTTATTCAGTTACCAGTTTAATAAAATGCTCTGTGTACCCTGACCTACAGTAAGCTCTAAGACATGAACAGAGCTGATAAATAGGAAATGAAAACATACAGCTTAAGGTAATCCACAACACAGAATCAGTTTTTAATTTGGCCTGTTTTCATAGCTCAATTAATGGCTTTAAGAACAAAGCAGTCAAGGACTTTAGAAAAATGACAAGTTGGTTTCCCCTCAAGTTGTTTATTTACGTTTAAAAAATTAATTTCACCTATAACTAAAGCAATACAGTATACTTAGGATTCTTTGATTCTGAAGGAATGCCATCTCATTTCTCTTGGTTAGATGAGAGTCCTACCTTGAATACATTTGTTTTTCAAACCATGCTTCTTGTGACCAGTGCAAACAATACATGCACAGAACAGAATCTTTGTAGATGGCAAAAAATGTAAAGCTGTCTAAAATATGTGAGAAACAAAGCTAATGGAGATGTCATTACTTTTTAAAGCTTTAACATGCGCACCTTTTGATAGGATTGGAGGTAAATATGTTTTGTTTAGTTTTGTTTACGCACTCGAGGGTAGGGCAGGGTGAAGCTGATAACCAAGACTAGAATGATGACTGTTCTGTCCCAAAGTACAGCAGAAGATGTGGAGAATCTGTGCCAACTGTCCAGGGTCTGAGCACAGATGGATCGTACGCGTGACACAAGCTGACTGTTCATCTTTGAAATCAGAGGCTGTCCGACCTAAGGGAAGTTCTGTGTGGGATTTGCTATCATAATATTTACATGCAGTTGAGTTCAGTGTAAGGTCACTTTCCTTGTCCCCTCTCAAAATATTTATTTTATATTTTTGAGGTCCTAAAATACTCTTTATATGAGGTGGTCTCAAGAAGTGGAACCCCAAAGCAAGTAGCATGGTGAGATTCTTGTCCTCCTCAAGCTTCTAACTGACCCCGGGGTTCTGTGAGAGGTGTTTGCATCTCGTTGTCTCTGCTATAGCTATTTCACTACCAAAGACATCATTTCCGCTTTCCACAGCCACTAAAGTTAAAAAGGATAATAACTTGTGAAACCTATGTATCAGTAATCCACAGAAACAACAGTCTCAAAATTCTTTTGTAAACATTATATTATTTTTTAATTTAACTTAGTTCTAAATCTCATACCTACAGCATATGAGAACAAAAAGGTTTTTTTATACTTCTACCTGGAAACTTTTATGGACAGGTAGTCACTCTTGAGTTTTGATATAGCTACACTACCTGCAACTTCCAATTCAAGTTCTCACGATAGAAAATGAATCAGAGCCTGTGTGGACAATTTTAGCTTCGCATACACATTTACTGGGATGATGAAGATTTACAATTTCCCCACAAGTCTGCAAAACCATGAATTATATGCTACTTGATCCAAGAACCAGAGTTGGTGCCAGCAGGTTGAACCAGCTTGGTGACATGAAATGGGAACATTTCCACCTGTCATTTCTTATGTAGCCACTAACTTGCAGTCTGGACCTGTATTATTTTCCTTATGTTTACCTTTTCAAAAATTATTATTTGAAGTAATTTATTTAGAGGAAATGTTATGAGATGTATTTTCTTATAGAGATATTTCTTACAGAAGGCTTTGTAGCAGAATATATTTGCAGCTGTTGACTTTGTAATTTAGGGGAAATGTATAATAAGATAAAATATATTAAATTTTTCTTCTCCCAAAAGTTGAATTCAAATTTTTTTGTCTCTTGTTTATGGGGGAAATGCTCATTGGGTTATGAATTTTCCAAATTCAACAGGATTTGTCTTGATTTTTGTGGCCAGAGTATGAATCCCTTGAATGACCTCTCACTGTAAGGTGACCCAAGGTCATTTTCCATTACTGAGGCAGTTCATATCACAGAAAGACAGCTGTAATCATTGGAATGTTATTTTCTAATGAAAGAAAAATATCCCAGCCTGTGATTTCCATTTACTATCCAGCCTTTGCTCACTGGAGCTTCTTGGAACCAGAGCTTGTCTTAAGCTTCTTCAGAACACTTGAAAGCAGGCAACAGGGACCCAGGCTCATCCCTCATGGCTGGAGCTTTCCTACTTGGAGATGGCAGCATGCTTAAGGTCCTGCTGCATTTCCACAAGGCACAAGGAAGCAGCAGGATGTCTTTATCTTTGGGTGATAGACTGAGTTAAGCGTCTGATGGACTCAAAACTACTTCCTGGGAAGCAGACCACCTTTTCCTGCCTTCTGAATTTAAAGATCATAATGTTTGACAGCAGTGCTCACCAATTATGACACCAAGGAGAGTTGTGAAAGCCCATGTTGTGCTAGAGATGTTAATTCAGGGCTGGAAATGTAGAAAGCAAGCATTCTGTGGCATAGTGGAGTGGATTTAGTGTAACCGTGGCAACTTCAGGAAGCCGGAAGAGTGCCATAGCTGGAGGTATGAGGTAAGAATACTTCAGGTACTGCTGAAATAATTCCCACATCACTTTAATCAGCCACTTTACGTTTTCCAAGTTATTCATCTCTTTTAAATCCTTAATGTTAGTTTCATGGTCAGTGGAATGATGATTTTGTCTCACTGTATATTTCCTTCATTCCTTTTATATGATATGTATTGTCCAATTTTGGAGAATTTTGAATGAGCAATATTTAGTTCAGTCTATGCCCCTCCAAGAACATCTATATTCTTAGGTAAGGTGTGGTTTTACATTATTATAGTTATATGATGATTTTAAAAAAATATTACATTTAGGGATATATTTTGAGGACAAAGAGTCCTGACTTCTCTTATTACCTAAGAAATAAAATACCCTTATTCTGGCCTTAGCATTTCAGAACTAAAGCTCAATTACATTTCTTTTCTTTTTTCATTTAAACTCAGGTAAGTTTTCTTAAAAAAACATAGATGATAGATCTCCCTCTCACAAATAAAGTCAATATGAAGGTTTCGAGTTTATCATTCTTTATAGCTGAGTAATACTCCATTGTATAAAAATACCACATC
>NDGM010988754.1:0-11470 GCA_002564305.1 Octomys mimax | reverse complement strand
TTAGTTCAGCTTGTTCCAAGTAGGTGCTTCAGACCACTGAGCCATCTCGCCAGCCCCTATCTGAATATTTTTAGCAATTTTATTCATCATTGCCAAAAACTGGGAATAGTTAAGGTGCCTTTAGTAGATAAATGGAAAAGCTATGCATTGTTCTTTCATAGGATGGACTGGTACTCAGTGATGACAAGAAATGATCCATTAACTATGAAACAGCATGAAAAAATCTCAAGTCCATATTCTTAATTGAAACAATGCAGTTTAAAACAGCTGCATAGGTATGTTTCAACTATATGGCATTATTATTACTTTTTTCATATTTAGTACAATGTCTACAAGGTCTCACTACACAGATCAGACTTGTAGTGATCCTCCTGCTTTCAGCCTCCCAACCACTGGGATTACAGGTGCATGCCACAATGCTCAGTCTCAGTCAACTTCTCAGCTCACCCCAGAAGCAGGGCCAGCACTGTACACGGAGGATAAACCCTGGTAGCTGCTCCCTGCCTAAGCAGGCACTTTAGTCCACTGTGCTATCTGGCCAGCCCTAAATGATATTTTTAAAAAGCCAGAAGTGGGCTGGGGAGATAGCTCAGTGAAATCAGTGCTTGCCTGGCAAACACAAGGTCCTGAGTTCAATCCCGGGTACCCTGCTCCCTCAAACAAATCCAAGAGTATAAAACTAGTGAGGTCAATTGTTGTCAAGAATGAGTCAGGGATTATAGTAGACATGGATAGGTGGATCAGGAGATTTTTAAGACAAGGAAACTTGTCTGTGTAATCCTGCAATGATGGACAGGAGTAAGATATTGTTTAAATCCATATATGTACAACTGAGCCCTATAGGAAGTGAAGACTTTAGTTATTAGTAACGTGTCCATATTGTTTCTTTAATTACAATGAATTTGCCACAAGAATTTATGGTGATAACAATGAGCACCCAGAAGTCAAACCATTTCACTTAAGAGTATGGCCTCTTGCTTGTTTTGAAATTCTGCACCATTTGCATTGTTTTATGGTGCTTTGTTTATGCCTTTGTTTTTGTTTGTCTTCTTTAAAATAAAAAAGAAGTCAAGCCATGAGTTAATATTAGAGATTTTCTGCCTAACGTTTTCTTAAACATGAAACGTTTTGAAAATAAAATGTAGTAAAAAAAAATACAATCAAAGAAAATTAAGGCTCCCTCCTACACTTAAAGGAATACCATTAGATGAAATAGAAAAGAAAAGTATTTACCTATCATCTTTTTTCCCTCTTTACTAATGAATGAGTTGTATTTATACTGAGTTTTTCATCTAAGAGAAATCGTGCAATAAATGAACTTCAACATCTGTCTTATTTCACTCGATATATGTTCTCAAGGTGCATCCACCTACCTACCCAAGCCTCACATTTGTTTCCTTCCATGTTCTATTAGAAGTTGTGCTGCTATAAACATAAGTCTGAATGTATCTCTGCAGTATAATTTTAATTCTTTGAAGGAATATATGGTTCAAATAGAACGTCTAGTTTTAGTTTTTGAGGAATCTCCGCAGTGATTTCAATAGCATCTGTACTAGTTTATATTGCTGAGGAAGACAGATGAAGAGAAAGTCGGAAGAAGTTCAAATAATTCCAATTATCTATTCCATTATTTTAAAAAATTAATATGCAATATATGATAACTTGTTTCATTCATTTCTCTTAATTCATTGAAAAGAAAGGTTTATCCTATTATATTTGTTTCTTCTGTAAGAAAAAATAATTTTTTTCCTTTTTGTCTACTTCATATGCTCTGAGTAATGAGATACAGTATATTAACATTCTCTTTTTGTTTTGCTATAAAATTTAGTTTTATTTCTCCATAAGTAAAAGAGAGCTGATACTTAAGATACAACAATCTCAAAAACACATCACTGGAAAGATTGGTCAAAGAGAAAACAAAGATATTTTATAGACAGCGTCCTTTTCACAAAAGTCAAGGTTGGCAAATTAGTTTATGTGTGATCAGAATCAGAGAAAGGGTCATGCTTTTATCAGTGTACTGAACAGCAGGGGGTGCCAATTAGCATCCTAGATTTTGCAAATAATCTACAAATATGTCTTGATGCCAGTGATATGAATATAAATGAATAAAAATGCATTATTTTATTGATCTGTGTAACTAAAACATTTTATGAAACCTCTGAAATTCATACCTCAGTAAAATAAATGATGGTGAAGAAAATGATTATTTTATTTATATTGCACACAATGTCACAAGAATTTATGCAAATGACAGACAAAAGTGCTATTATTCAAAAGCACAGGATAGTATGTCAGCTGCCTTTGTTGAAATCCTGCGTCGAGCACTTGTGATCTCGGAAGAGTTCTTTCACCTGCATCACAGCGTTTTCTCCAATGAGGTGGTGAGCTGTGCGTGCTCGTCGCTGTAGATGAGGGTGTGTGAGAGCACTGTTGAAGCTCTTAGAGTGTTGCTACACTTAAAGTAAAATCTAGCCATGTGAATTCCTTTTGGAAAATGGTATATCTGTCACAATTGTTGTGCATTTATTCCATCAATTTATAAAGATGCAGAATTTAATATTCTTCAGAATGTAAGAGGGTCCAAGGCATGATCCATGAACATTTACATAACTTGAGAGGTCATTGTTTCCCAGATATAGTTCCTTCCAATTTTAAGACTGATGTTAGTCAAGTCAAAAGAAGCTTTTATTTTTCTACAGAATGCATTTAAATGGTGTCAATATGTTTTATTAGTATAGGAAAACTTCATTTATTTAGCATCTACAGTTTACTAGTGAGTATTCTACTTATGTTAAGACATAGAGATAAATTAATTTCATTATGATGACATGGTTTTTTGTATCTGCTTTGACTATCTAGTAAAATATCCTGTAAATTGCAACAATGAGAAAATTTAATGGCAAATGTACACATCAAGGTAGAACATGTTGATATGTTATTATAGAAAATAATGGGTCAGTGAGATACCTCTGTGGACTAAGCACCTGCTTTGGCGAGTGCAGGGACCGGTATTCAATCCCTGTTCCTGCATGCCAAACAGGCCCCACTCCCGGGGGGTCACTGAGATGGCAACCAAGTCCGGATGTGGTGACACACATCTGTAATCCCAGCACTTGGGAGGCCGAAAACAGGAGGAGCACCATGAGTCTGATCTGCGCTGTGAGACCCTAGACTAAATACATAAAAATGAAAAGGGAAAAAATAGCAGAGATAAATAGCAAAATGTCTCCTAGGTTAAGAGTGATGCCTTTGTGCTGGTGTCTAATTTTCTGTCTCTCCAGTCTGTGTCACTGCTGGACACCTGTAGCACAACTGCACACTGCTGCTCCTCTTGGTCTTCTGAACAACTTTGACTTTTTCACCTGGGCAATTTCCTGATATAAATATAGTAGTCATCAGAATATTCTTAGATAAGGACTAAAGAATCTAAAATAATCAATTTATTTAAGATAGAGGCCATTCTCAGAATGCTGGATTCCTTTAATGGATGATATAAAACATGAGTGATTAATTCTAAAATACTTCCTAAGTATGAAAGAAATAAACATGTATGTATTCATTTAATAGATACAGTTATATTAAATTATGCATGTAACAAAATAATTGTATTCCTTTTTTAATTAGTTTCCCTCTCAAAAGAGTTTCTTAATATTTCCCTATTGTAAATTAAACTTTCATTTTTAAGAATAATTAAGCCAGATATGGGATATAGGGGACCCAATGAGAAATACTAGTTTAAGTTTGCCTTATGCAGTAAGCTAGTTCATGCATAGAAACTGAAGTTTGCCTTATATTTAATGTATATTAAGAATACTAATCTATTCAGCAGCTTTATGTCAGAGCCATCCAGTTTTTCTAATTCTCCAGAGATCTAACAAACTCAATAAAGTACTGTCAAACATTCCCATAGTACTTACAATATTTATCAACAAATAAACAATTTCTTTTCAGCAACTTGAAATTGCCAGTTTGCTTAACTTGTTCATGTTCATTCAAATCCATTTATTTTTCCAAATGTCAGCAATAATCTAAGCTGTTCCACATCACAGGCTGCTGACAGTTTGTATGTAAGATAATAAACAGAGTTACATTCACATGAGGCTGCAAAATTCATAGATTTTGCTCTCTGTGGGCCCAGTTATCATGTAATTTAGGTATTAGTTTGTCAGTGTTATTTCCAATTCATAGAGTTAATGTAACTGAACTGATGCTGTGCTCACAGGTGTCAAGAGAAATGTAAACTATATACAAACTGAAGTGTAAGTCAGTGGAATTTATTCTTTCCTGATAGGGATGATATGGAGAGTTTACCTCAAAAGGGAACTCTTTCTGATACAATATTTCCACTATATTATTTTTTAATAGATGGTGAAGCAAGTAAATTCTTCTTGCCCAAGGGAATTTCAGTATCGTGAGACTTATCAAACTATCATAGTCTTGCAACTTATATTTATGAGGTTTTACTTTTTAAATTTTATTTATTTATTTATTTATTTATTTATTTATTTGAAATAGGGTCTTGCCATGAGTTCAAACTCATAATGAATCCTCCTGTCTCAGCCTCTGGAGTGCTGAGATTACAGGCATTTGCCAGCCCACCTGGTTTATGTGGGCGGTACAACACACCTGGGGTATGGGCCAGCACATCATGTGGTACTGTGGCAGGCAGCTGAGGTAGATAGAAACGTTATAGGCAGTGAGACAGGGCTAGGCCCTCAAGGAGACAGTGTGGAAGACAAGAGGACTGCTAGTTTGGGAAAGACATACCCCTGCTGTGGGACCTATCTCAAGACAAAAGAATAAACCAATGCAACCACATAACTCCTTAAAGAGAGGCATCCAGGATTGATATTCTAAATGAGTCTTTTACCTTAAAGACACCCAGAAGTCACTAACCCAAACCCCTACAGGAAAAGCCCAGGTTGTAGTTGTGTCTTCATGCCAGCTTGCCTGCCTGTATGTTAAGTGAGTCATTTTCCCATTTGGTCCAGGTTTTTATTGATTTTACCTGAGCAATTGTGTTAGTTGCCTCATTGGTTGACTATAGTTTTGTTCCCACCTCATGCTCATCTAGGTAAGCTCCCATGTCCTCTACCTTAGGACTGATAAGGGTTTCAATGGTGTTGCAGCAGAAAAGGAAAGGGAGAAAGAGAAAGGGAAAGGGGCTTTATTGTCTTGGAGAACATGGAGAGCTCTGGAAGACAAGGAATTCTCTGGATTGGAACAAAGGGAGGCTGAGGCTTTTATTGTCTTTTGTCAGGTGTGGAGTTTGAAGGGGATGTTTAGATATCCTAGCTTACTGAAGAGCTGACTGGGGCCTTCCCTGAGGTGGCAAGAAAGATGAAAGGAAATTGCACCTTGGGCTGAGTTGAAAAGAAGGGTGTAGGTGATCTCTGGGGAAGATAAGCTGTTGCTTTAAGGGCTTCAGTCATATTAGATGACCACCATAATAATTCAGCAGTTGGTACTAAGGCCATAACCTATCATTCACATTTATTTTGTTGTTATAAAAGGGGCGACATGTCTTTTAGACTGCTTCCTGATGAATGGGAGCATCATCTTGTTGATAGGACGGCGGTTTATGCCCATGTAGAAGTTCGTGCCAAGTGTCTCATCTAGGACTAGAAGTTTATTGTTAGTGATGGCTCATATCAGAGACTGAAGAAATCTTGAAAAAAGCTCAAAAAGACAGCATGTTATGAGTACATATGTCATTATGTTCAAAGGACACAGGAGGGGAAGTAAGAGTTGGGGTCTGTTATCTGAATGTGTCATTTTACCATGACCATGTTGAAGAGGAATATCGATTTTTAGTTTTTGATATCAATGTGAGATTTTGACACAACAGGACTGAGGGGCTTCATCAGAGGTATAGAATAAGGTGGTGGGATTGAGATAACTATGGGTAGAAATAGTGATAGAAGGATCCTCTATGAATATTAAGTGGATTTGTTGTATATGACGAGTCATTAGGGCTTGAATTTTCTCATGTGTAATGAGCTCACTAAGATGATGTGGTGAGTGGACTGTGATAGATTGTCCTAAATTGAACTTTTGGTCTCATGTTAGTGTGGCTGCTGTTGTGTATGAAGTCTATCTGAGATCAGTGTTGTCTAGTTGTTTGGAAAGGTAGGCTGTTGCCTAAAAGGATGGCCCCTTTTTGTGTCCTAAAACACCCACTGTACTGTGACCCTGAGAGATAGTGTGCAGGGAAAAATGCTGAGCTAGGTTAGGTAAAGTGAAATGTGGGGTCCTTAGGAGAATCTGGTGTAGTTGTGAAATAAGGAATGTATGGAGCAGCAGAGTCAAGGGACTCTAACAGGGAACCTTTAGGTGTTTTATAGAGTGGCTATGTTAGGGTAACAAACTTGGAAACCCAGAGACAGAAGATATTAGCTAAACCAAGAAAGGAGAGAATTTGCTGCTTTGTGGTGGGCACCTGAAGGTCACGAAGAAGGGCTTTGTGGACAGCAGTGATTGCAAGAGTAGTGAGAGTGAGGGAGAGCCTTAGATATTTTCCTTTTGGTGAAGCTATCTGAGCTTTGAAGGGAGAAACTGTATAACCTGGTCCTGACCGAAAATTGAAAAGAGTAGCTGTGTGTCTTAGGGCCAGGACATGAGAAAGGGAGCAAAGGAAGAGGTCATTAATGTATTGAAGGGGCAGGCTGGCCTTGAGATCAAGGCCTTTGAGATCAGCAGCAAGGGCTTGGCTAAAGAAGTGAGGACTAAATCTGAACCCTTGAGGAAGGACTGTCTACGTGAGCTGTTGAGATCAGAGAGTGTCTGGATCAGTCCATGTGAAGGCAAAAAGGTCCTGGCATTCTGGGTGTAAGGGAATGGTGAAGAAGGCATCTTTAAGGTCTAGGATAATAAAGTGAGTAGTGGAAAGAGGGATAGGAGAGAACATAGTATAGGGGTTTGGCACTACTGGGTGAATAGGAGTAACTGCATTATTAATAATTCTGAGATTTTGAACTCATTAGGTTTGAGTGCAGGAAGAATGAGAGTATTATATGGAGAGTGGACAGTTTTAAGAAAACTATTGGTAAAGAGGCGGAGAATGATGGAATTGAGTCTCTTGATGCTTAGGGACTATTGGCTATTGGGGAATGTAGGGAAACCCTGTGGGATTTCTGAGACACACTAGTCTAGAAGCAGCATGTGTGGCACAAGTGGAACTGGAATTGTCTCAGAGTGTGTGGTCAAAAAGGGAAGACAGATGGAAGAGCTGGCTGTACATTGGGGTTGGGTGTGTAAGATGTATACTGTGAGGGGAGAGAAAGGTGATAGAAAAGTAGAGTTTTTGGAGGAGGTCTATCCCCATAAGGGGTATGGGACATGTTGGGATCACAAGGAAATTACGAGTGAAGAACAGTGTCTGAAGTCAGCAGGGGTTGGGCCTGTCTGAAGGGGTCATGTAGGTCAGCCATCAACATCCACTGTGGAGACTAGAGCTAATATAACAATTTTAGAACTCAGGAAAAATGCCATATGTGGTCTCTGTGTCAGCAAGAGAAGAGGTTCTTTTTTTTTTTTTTTTTAGATGACTAGTGAGATGACTAGTGAGACTCTGGACTCTTGACAAAGGTGCCTCAGTGTGGGCCATGAAGCCCATGCTCTATTGCTGCTCTTAAGCAGCAAGACCAAGCAGATCAAGTATACAGATCTGGCTATAGTGAGGTTTCCTGTGAGGACAGGGAATTGGATGATTTACTCGCTCTCTCGTGGACAGGGCAGTCGCATTTCCAGTGACCCTCGAGCTTGTAGGTGTTCCAGTGATGGCTGCAAGTTGGGGCCGGCTCATGCCCAGTGTCCTTCTTTACCGCACTTGGCTCAGGTGGCAACACTGTTTAGGCTCAGCATTACCTTGTCAAAGTCCTGATTTGATGGGAGTCACGAGTGCTGCAGCCAAAATTTGGGAGTGTGTATAGTTAAATTTGGTCTCTATTACTGAAGACACAGAAAGTTAGATTAAGTATGTTTTCCTGTAGTGTTTGAGGGCTGAGATTTATCTTTTTAACTTGGCATGAATATTAGGAACAGATAGGGATATCTACATTAATATACTTAGTTTGGAGCAATACACTTGATTATTAGAATGTTAACTGAGTATCAAGTACCTTGAAATATAAAGTGTAACCAGACAACTATTACTTCTTAGCACCCATGGTCATTTTAGCAATTAAACCCCTGTAGGATATTAATGGACAGAAGTTATATAATTTTATAGAGACATCAATAATCATACACAGCAGTGTAGCATAGCAGTCATGAAATCCCCATTTTGTTTTAGCATCTCTAAATGTACATAGCATGCATATCACATAAGTCTTAGTTAGAAAATTATTATTTGGCTGATGACCTCTTGTTGGTTTTCCAGGAAGCTGCATCTTTAAATATAATGGCACATACATAGAATATATATCATATAATTTTAGCTAGAAAATTATCATTTGGCTGATGACCTCACATTGGCTTGACAAGAACCTCTTATTATAAATCCTTGTAGCATAAGAGAAAGGCATATGTTTAAATTTGAAAGAAAATTTATACTGTAGCATACAGTATATTTGGAAGGCATGAATAGGTTTATTATACTGAGCATCTTTTATGAGAAAATTTTATTTTAATCTTTGAAAAACTTTTGTCTTTTAACCAATGACCAAATTATTGGGGATATCTTTAAAGGTGATTATTGGGGGTTCTCTATTGATGACCAAAGTTTGGCCAACCTCTATTTATCAATCAAGAATCCTGTCCAACAATCTTTACCCATTTTAATGGTTTTTATTTAATTATAAATTAATTTGTATATCACTTAGACCAGCTGGTAACTCAGGGGAAAGCACGCTTTTAAGTCTGTATGTTAGAGCTCAAATTAAAAAAAAAAAAAAAAAAAAGGAGCAGCTGTTTACAGAATGACATAAAAATGAACAAGTACATTCAGGACACATGGACATCCTTATAAAATGAAAGTTCCCTCAAATATATTTTTAGGTCGATTAAATTATGATGACTTTTTTAAGTTTGTAATTATGAGAGACTAGTCAGAACATCTGTAAATCAATTAGCAGAGATCTCTTGTAAGAGGAATTTGGAAAAAGGATTAAAAAAATCTCTCCTTTATATTTAATGTATATGTGTAGGTCTAATATAGTGTATCAAATTTGAGTGGGAGCAAGCAACCCGAGCAAAGTATAAGGATTAGGCAGGGCACAATAGAGGAGCACTGATAGTGTGTGGGTCCGGGAACAGGAGACTGCCTGCAGAGGTGTGGGGTGGCTGGTTGAGGGGAAAAGGCGGTTAGCAGCAGATTTGACTGGGAAGAGTAGGGTGCTCGCTTTCTCTGTGGGCTGTTATCTTGTCTTTAGCTGGATGGATAGCAGAAGGAGGGGCACATGAGGTTGGGGGAAAAATGTGTTACTGCTTTTTCTGCATGAAATTTTTTTGGAAGAAAAAAAAAAGACTTGTGATTGGATTGTAAATTGGTGTGGGGGATTGGCAAGGAATGTGAGGAATGTAGATGACAGGCAGATGAGAGGAAGGAAGTAAAGGGAGGAAAGAGAATGTTAGGTACCTCTGTAGTCCCTGAAAGTTAAGAGGTTAGAGAGTGAGTTAGGAGCAGCCGCTGTGGCCTAGGCAAGGGCCGGTAGTGGTAGCAAAGGCTCCCAGGGCCAGTTCTGCGGGTCGGGGTTAGAGCAACCTGATCTGACCCAGAAAAATTGTTAGGCAGGGTAGCTGTCCTTGGTTTAAGTGGCTGTGGAGTGTGATATGGGTATGAGGAAGTAACAGCAGGGTGAGAGGGTGCAGCAAGTGAAAGGAGGTGGGTGAGCAAGGCTGGAAGTTCAGGAGACTGCAGTGGAGGAGGCTGAGGAGCTGCAGCTGGGGGGCTGGGGGAGCAAAGACCAGAGGTGTGTCTTTCAGAGATTTGAAGGAAGTGAGCCAGGGGTGACAAGTCCTCAAAGAGAAAAAAAAAAGCCCGAATACAGGGGATTTTCTACTGTTTGCTGGTGTGGTGACAGAAGATTTTTAAACTTTGGAGAGTTAGTGGATCAAAACTTTTTTCTATAGGCCACTGGGTTTTACCATTGAGGTTATATTGTGGCCAAGCTGTCTGAGGTTAGAAGATTAATTTCTTAGGTTTTATGGTCTGCCAGAGACCAAGGAAGCTGAGATTAAGGACTAGGCATCCTAACCAGGTATCTTTTAGGTGACAGGAATGAGTATTTCCTGTGATGACTGAATTAAAATGAGCCAAAGATTAGGGCAAAAGCCTGACGTCACTTCCTGCCAAAAAGTCATTACTTTTTATCCTGGAGTGAGAATGAGGGAGAGGAGTCGACACCCACTTTGTCAGTCTAGGATGACCCAGGATAATGGAGAGGGGTCCCAACGTGAGCTCATGATTTTCAGAGATGATCCAAGAGGAAAGACGAGAAAGATCCGCACAGTTTTGGACATGAGAGTGAAGAGTGAGATTGGCCTCTGATGGATGAGAGTTAGCAACGGCAGCCGGCAGAGGCCAAAGCAGAAGCAGAAGATGGTTCAGTACATGAGCTCAAATCTGGGGCAGGGGATGCCCCAGGAGCCATACTACTCACCAATCCAGGCCACAGCACCCAAAAAATGATAGGTTGTCAAAGGTGTTGTAGCAGAGAAACAGGCAAAAGGAAAAAAGGAAAGGGGCTTTATTATCTTAGAGGACAAGGAGAGAATCTCTGGAAGATAAGGAATTCTCTGGATTTGTAAAAATAGAGGCTAAGCCTTTTATGGCCTTTTTCCAGGGGTGGGTTTGAGGGGGATGTTTAGATATATCTGAGGAGCTGATTGGGGCCTTCCCTGAGGTGGCAGGAAAGGTGAAAGGAAATTGTACCATGGGCTGAGTTGGAGAAGAAGGTGGAGGTGGTCTCTGGGAAGATGAGCTGTTATTTTAAAGGCGTCAGCCATATTAGATGACCACCATAATAATTCAGCAATTCATACTAAGGCCATAACCTATCAAGAACCATCTCTCCACATGGTTTTACTCTATAAATATCCCTGGAAGACACGGCTTAGAGACAACCCTCTCTGGTTCCCTTTTGTCCTTCTCTTGGATGAGAACTTTCTTTTCCCCAATAAATATATTTTGCACTTAACCTCCATTGTTCACAAAATTTATTCTTTTTTTTTAGAGAACATGAACTTGGCACAGGTATCTTTCAGGTGAAGAGTTTCATTCCCTTATGTCAGTACTGGGGATCTAACCCAGGACCGTGTGCTTGCCAGGCAGGCACTTAGGCCACCAAGCTCTTTCCCTAACCCTGAATTTTGATATTGTCCCAAATCTAAAAGTGCCTTATTATCACATAGTACAGAAAATATTGGCATGCAAAAGGTGGCCAAAGTATGACAGTAAAGACTGAATTTTTTTTAAAAACATTTATTTATTTATTTATTTAGAGAGACAGAGAGAGAGAGAGAGAGA
>NDGM010988737.1:0-18989 GCA_002564305.1 Octomys mimax | reverse complement strand
GTGGCTTGGGTCTGGCTGCTGTGCTCCACTTCTTCCTGCTGCAGCCCTTGGAGGTGAACCTGCAGTGCCACTCTGGCCAGATGCTCTGCTCCTGGCTCAACTGGGTGGGTCTTGCTGCTAGCCTCTCTGTAGGGAGCTTTCCCTCAGGGTTCCACACCAGGCCTGTCTGATGGAGAAAGTTCTACTCACACGCCAGACCTGGGCACTGGCTGGAGCGAGGATCCGGTGGGCCCTGGGCAGTCCCCACATTTTCTGGGCCTCTGTGCTGGCCGCACTGAGGGTCCAGAGGCCCCAGGTGGTCCCACTCACGTCCCAGGGCTTCCTGCTACCTGGAGTCTGTGCCAGCGCTGTTTAACATTTACTCTACAAGATGTTAAGTGGTGTCAAAATTATGATTCCAAGTTTATTATTAACAGTAAAATCTGTGAACAAAGTCTAAGATTTTTCTAGACTTTCTTTTTCAACCAACTGGACTCCAGTTAGTATTTTCAAGAATTAATAGAAATAATTTGCCTCTGGGTTGTTACATTATGGCTTTGACATAAAATGAGGTCTATTTGTCCCAGCTTGTTTTCAGTTTGAAGGCTGGATGCTTCTTCTCTTTTAAATTCATAGTTTTGAATGCATAAAGCATCTGTAAGCTTCAAGTATGCAAAATTCTAACTTGGAGATTTCTGCCTGAGATTATTTTTTTCCCATTTACTTTTGGAGCTTTTAAATTGTCACATCTGCAAACTTTTTACTTACATAGAAATTTTTTATGGGTGCACTGTGCATGTAACTTATAGTTTACACATTGATAGGCAATAGAAGATGTCATGTTTACGTGGTATTCCCTGAAAATAAAGATTGGAAAGCTCTGCGAACATGCCTCACACAGAGACACACAGCTTAACACGACTCAGTGACACAGAAGAGCTGAGACAAAGCCCTATGTGAAAAGCCAGACTCACTGACACCCAGCTCTGCAGGTGACCTGATCCTGGGACACACTGTATTTTATGCTGCAAGAATTAGTACTCACTGTTTTATTTATTCATTCATTTGTTTATTTATTTATATTTGTTTGTTTGTTTATAGTACCTGAGATCAAACTCAGGACTGTGTGCTCACCAGGCAGGCATATATGCCACTGAAGTATCTCCCTGGCCCATTACTCACTATATTAAATTCCACTTATTCTAAGCAAGAAACAGAGTTGTCCAGGCTCCCCAGGACATGTCTCTGTCATGATTCTTCACCCTTAACATCTGGAGCAGCTCAGCCTGTGCCCCACGTCTTTTGGGGAGTCCCGGGCAGGTGCATTGCCTAGGCACAAGTCCGTCATGACAAGGGGCTCTTGAGACCCCTTCCAGATATCATGGCGTTCAGGGGACCCTTGTCACACCTGCAGTAGAGCGAGCCTCACTTTCTGCAGGAAGTAGAGCTCCTCTGGACACTGGCTACATAAGGGTTCTTGTACTTTGCCTATGCCTCTTGTGCTTACGTGTAGCAATCTAGCGCCATTTACTATATGGAATTTATATGACTAGGCATCAACCATATGTGCACATGTGCCTGAAATATAAAAAAAAAAAGGCTTACTGGACATGTAAGATCGCTCAATATTTTATAGTCAATATCATAACAAGAAATCAAATAGTCTTGAACCTATTATACACAAAAATATAGTTTATGCAAATCTAAAAAACAAAGAAAATAGGTGAAAATACATGTTTTAGATTATAGTATGCTTATGAAAGTATATTCTAGAGCTCACAAAATTCAGATAATGCGAAGAATGGTTGTGCACAAATAGCTCTGAACTCAAGTATGCTAAGAACCTACTTTTTGGGCAAATTTAACCAGTTTCTTTCTGTAGATCTCTAACATTAACTCAATACTCAGAAGATCTTAGTATGTTAACATGTAGTGCAGGTCTCTACTACGGGAATCGATGGATGCCTTTAAATTTTTTCTATGGCAATGATTTTGCAGGGCTAACATTGCACTCGCTTTGCTTTAATAAATACTTGTGAGGCTAAATCACGATCTCAGAGGAATCTAAATAAAGTAGGGGCTTCAGTTGAAAATGAATTATCAATATCCGTTCATTAACTACGTGAACGTGCAGTGATGCCGTAACATGTTAGCAATCAGCAGAACCGGGCGTGAGGGTGACACAGTCTGATATCTGCAGTTTTCCCAGAGGCGTAAAATTACCCTAAAAGATAAGATTTACTAAAATTAAATAAGAAAATAAAAAATGCAACTTGTTACAGAGAAAAGCCTACGCCCACAGTTTTTATTGGCCAATTCTACCAGAAACTTAAAATATTACTCACATGCTAATTCTTCAAAACATTAGCCAAATAATAGTGCAAGAGAGAGAATTTCCAAACCCCATCTTCACAGCCAGCATTACCCTGAGAGCAAATTTAAATACTTGTATCATAAATGAAGACAACTACAGACAAATAAACCTCTCATAAATATAGACCTGAAAATCCTTAAGAAAATACTATTGAAACAAATGCAGCAACGCCTGAGAACAAGCCTCCACCGTGAGTAGGTGGGATCCACGCTGAGGTACGTGGTTCTCCCTGCGTGCAAAAATAGTGGACACGTGGCCCCATAACGGGAGGAGGAAGGAAGGGAACCATTTTTATAGAAATTTGGCAAAGTGTGATGACGCTTCGTGGGAAAGCCTTCAACCAATGGAACAGAAAGGGACTTCCTGAATAAGAAAGCAAGGGCATCTAGGAAAAGACCCCACAGTTACCACCAAACTTAGCGTGAACACACTCAATTATTTTTCACGAGCTCAGAGCCAAGCGTGGCTGTTGGTTCTCCACACTCTCCCTCAGCAGGAATCACAGTGAAGTTTCAGTCAGACGATCAGCAGGAAACGAGGCGGCGACCGCTCGGAGGAGGAAGGAGGAAGATCGGCTCCATTTGTGGCTGGCGGAATTCTATGTAGGGAAATTCTAGCGGGACCACTACAATAGTGTTAGAGCTAGTGACTGCGTTCCGTGCGTTCCCAGGCCTCAGACGCGCGTATAAAACGGGTAAACGCAGGGTTCCCCGTGCCTCCGCGTGAGCAGCCCCTCCGTGCGCCTCCGCGACTCTGTTCCGTGTCAGACCCTCACTGCAGGCTGAATCACTTGATCCTGGACTCTCCGCCTCCAGACCTCTGGGCTAAAGAAACAGCTTCCCCGCAGGCCTGGAGGAGCCCTCTCTGCCGGGTCGACTTGAGAACTGAGAGTTTAGAAGCTTAAGTGAGTGACTCGGCCGGCCTGGGGCTGTCACTTGGCAGGCATCCCGCGTGTGCAGGAGAGCACCGCGGTGGTGTGGGCGGGCAGCTGCATACCACGCGAGGGAGGAAAAGAGGCCTCCCCCTTCTGTTCTGGCTGCCTTTGCTGTCTTCTGCCACTTTGAGATTCTTGTCCCTGTGCCGTGCCCCCCTGCCCCGGAGCCAGCTGATTGTGGACTGGAACTTCCGCACACTGTGCGGTGAATAAGCCTTTCCTTGCTTAATTCTGGGTGTCGGGTATTTTGTCTCAGCAACAGAGAAGAGCAGCCAAGACGATGTTCCTGAAAGGTCAAGGGGTGTATCCCAGTGTGAAGGCCCTGAGACGCAAGCCCCGGAACTGTACAATAGTTTCCTTATAAATTATCCAGTTCTCAGTATTTCATTGTAGTATAGAAAATGTACTGGAGTGCAAACAGGTGGCCCCTACAAATATTGTTGAAAGAATTTTCAAAAGACTAAAAACACCTCAAAAGCTATCCTGTAGGTACACTAAATTTACAGATCAGAAGCCATGGTATTGTTAAAATGACCATTCTACTCGGCTGATTCTTGGAGGCTGTCCTCGTCAAAGCCCTGTCAGCTTGATTTTAGAAATTGTCAAGTTGATCACTGAAGTCTACACATAAATACAAATGTCACAGAAGAGCTAAGATAGCCTTGAACATTCTGAACACATTTTCAGGACTCACATGTTTCCCGATTTCAAAACATACCACTAATCTACTATAAGCAACATGGTGTGGTCCTATTATACCGACAGACCCAGGGACTCCTGGGGCAGACATGAGCATGCAGAGGGAAACCTGGGCATTTGCAGCACATTGATTTTTGACAAGGGATTAGGACAGTTCAATGAAGGGAAGAAGTGAGTTTTCTGACAAAACCTGATATCCACTTACAAAAGAATTAAATTACACCTCTCCTTTCCACCATGTACTCAAAATGAAACTCAAAATGGATCAACGTCCTAAATGTAAGAGATAAAAGTATAAACTGCTTAGAAGAGAGCACAGGTGTAAATCACCATGGTCCTGGTTATTTAAGGACTTCTTACACAAGAAAATAAAAACACCAGTGATGAGGAACGGATCTGGCTTTATGAAAATTAAGTTCATGTGCACCGAGTGATGGCATCCAAAGGTTAAAAAGACAATCCAAGGCCGCAGAGAAGAGGTACAAGGCACCAATCTAATAAACCAAATGTCTATCTGCTATAAAAAGAACTTGCACAGCTCAAGAATAATTAAAATGAGCAAATATAAAAATAAAATATGCAAATAACACTAACATAATTTCTCCAAAGAACATATAAAAATATCCAATAAACACACCAAAATACTACATAACTAGCCATAATGGAAATACAGATCTGAACCACAGCGGGCCCTCTGCACTTACGGTAATGCCTATAATCAAAAAATGGGTGGTGGCACTGTGGGGGATGATGGGACACAGTGGACCCTCACCTACAGTGGAGGGGAGGGAATACACGACATGCCACCCTGCAGAAGACAGCCCAGGAGCCCTCGGATTTCAACACAGTGTCAAGGACCTGGCAGTTGCACTCTTAGTTGTACACTGGAAAGAAATAAAAATATATGTGCGTAAGTTTATGCAAAGCTTGGGCACCAATACTCACAGAAGCGGTGCCCACAGTAGCCAAAAAGTAAAACCTACCTAAATGCCTGTCAACTAATGAATGGTTAGATCCAGTGTGGTGTCTTTGGAATGGCATATAATTGGCAACAAAAGGGAACAAAGCACTAGGAAATGTGCTACTCTGTCACTAAACCTTGAGGATCCCGTGCTGAGGGAACATGCTCATCACACTACACTATTTGCTCCTGCCAGTATGGGATGTTTAGAACAGGTCACTGTGCAGGGATAGAGTGGATTGGTGGTCACCTGGAGGTGTGGGCTCTGGGGTACTGATGTTGGTACTGTACTTCTCCTTAGGGTGGTGACAGTGTCCTAAAGTTGATGGCTGAACAGCTGTACAACTTCAGATCTGCTGAGAGCATTCAAATTGTGCACCCTCCCTGGTAAATTCTATGGTGGGTAACCATCTTGGTAAACTTGCTGAACATAAGAGAGGAGCTCGGCTGAGACATATGTGCAGTGTCTCTATACCGGATTCACAGTTCATTCTGTAACTGAAAAGCCCTTAGAATGAGACCAGAATGTTATTTTCTAGGAAGCACATGGGCTCTGCTCCCTGGACTCCAGGATTCCCTCTGCCACGCTGCTACATGGCAAAGATTCCAGGGTGCTCTGTGTCTACTGCAGGAGAAGCTGCTGCCTGACTCCCACTCCCCATTTTTTCATTGGAAGAAGCTTCTTTGTCAGCATTCCCATGGAAGAAATGTCACGCATGTCACACCACGCTGAGCTTCTCAGATGGCAAGGATGGCGGCAGGCAGCCCCCAGAAGTCAGTAGTTAAGTGTACCCGTCTGTCTATTAGTTATGCATCAGTGCTGGGGCGAAGGACGGAAGGCTACGTGAACATGGATCTTTTGAAACTATATTTTATTTGTGCCTAATTTTCCACTTATGTGCATGCATGTGGAATTAGTTGCTCTTTGCTGATTGCACATTGTCCCTCTTGGTAATTACACAAGGCATCAGTGAAACTGTACCCAAACCTCACTCTATTCTATTTAAGCTAGAACAAAATCAAAATGAAATCATAATGTATATCTTTCCAGTGTGGATTTTTCCTTTAACTGACTCTTCCAAACTGAGCACACAATACATGAACGTGTCTCGTGATTGAATGTGCAGATTCTTCAATACAAGTGGGGGTTTTGTCAGTTCTGCATGGGGCCTATCAGAAGTTAAGAATTAGAAGCTGTCTAATATTAACATGGATTTTCTTCCGCTTCGTGTCAAGTCAATAGCCCTTCTGTAATGGCTGGATAATTAAGCCAGCCCGAGGAGCCCTCAGCACACTGCTGGAAACACCCAGGCCCCATCCAGATGGATCTGTCAGCAGCCCTGGTTCCCTGACTGCTGTACTCCTCTTCCTTGGCAAACCCTGATCAATGAGAGAGCTGTAGAGGATCGAAGGTAACTGTGATGAAATGCCACCTTATGAAGTAATTGGCTTCATGGAGCTGCCCAAATGAATCATAAAACCATTCATCAATAGCCTGGCTTGTGCCGCCGTGAGCAGTTACATGGCTAGCTCAAGGAATGCTCTGATCAGAAAAGCTTACTGCACGATTCCTTTGGCAACCCATTAATCATCCTAACCTCAGAAGAGAGGAAGGCAGGGGAAGAAACAAACACCATCGTCACTGTTAAACCAGGGCTAACAATGCACTAACTTCACTGACATAGATGTGAGGTCTAAATACCCTTATGATGGCTTCCTGCGGAGGAGGTGGGTATTGCTGTTTGTTGTCTTGAAGCACAAGAAGCATTTTTCTCAGCCTTCCTATGTTGTGAGCTGTTCAACTCTACCTGTACAGTGGATGACTACTGGTTAGAAAGTAGTCTTCTGGTAAGCTAGGGCAGTCACCCAAACTAAGCAAGACTAGTCCTTCTAATCACTGGGTGATAGGGACTGAAACTGTGGACAGCCAAGGTCACTTTTGAGGAGTCCACAATGTGAGCCAGATGTCAGCACACTTTGCTTTGGAAGTCGATTTCTGGCAATGACACACATCTTCCATATCTTAAGACCTGTGTGAATGGTGTGGCCTAGACTGAGACTGACAGACCGACTCGAAGAGGCAAAGCAAAGAGAGGCTAGGCCTGCGCATCCCACTGTTGCGGCCCATGTTTTCCCCCTCCTTCGCTTAGGCATTCATGCCACAAGGCCAGAGAGAGAAGAAAATCATTGCTTTTGGTGCAAAGTGGAAGGTGACACCTGTGGACATTTTAGGGGCAATTTGTGTTTGAGTCCTTCTGAATTCTTGCACAGCTGAAGAATTATTAAAATGGGCAAATATAAAATATATGTGCTACATATAAACAAATATAGGATGTTTAGAAATGCAGTGACTGGTGCCAAAGTGAGGGAACTACAGGGAAGTAGAGGAGACAGGAACTGGTTTGTAGTGCAGATGGATCATACGGGGCATGAACAGCAGCACTACTTTCCAGGACTGGGGACAGATCCAAAGAGGGAGATCCTGTCCACCTCTGAAATCCCATGGTGATGGAGAGCAGGGGGCCCCTGGCATGTACTGGATGCATCAAGAAGGCAGGCCAGTCCTGTGTGCAGCAGGGGCCGTAGAGCAGCCCCTGGCTGATGAGGCTGCAAGCAGGCTCTCCCCCACCGCCCTTTGTTCTGAGCACTTACTCTAGAAAGCTTTGAAGTACATTTTTTTTTGCCCCATCAAGATGTAAATCTTCCACGAGAGTCTTGCCGGTTTGGTACCCAGAGTGTCTTTTGGAATCTCTGGGAGCTGTCACTGGAGAATGTCATCATCATCCAGGATTGGGTGGTGCGACTGGAGCTTGGGTCTGACAGCACCCATTAGCAAGTTCTCTCGTGAGTCTTCACTTCCTGCCTCCCTGCGCATTCGCAGAGCGCAGAGGAGCCCTCCTCATGCACCTTGGGCTTCTCCGCAAGCTCCGGCCCTCTCTCCCCTTGCAGTGCAGCTGCAGGAAGCCAGCCCTCCTTGCCCATCTGGCCCACGTGGCGGAACTTTCCCAAGGCTTCGTCCAGCACCACGGAGAGCAACAGGGAAATGAAGGCACCGGGAGGAAAAGCTGGAAAGTTAAGTTTTATTCAGAGCTCAACCCAAACTCACTAGACCCCTAGATGCACGGGCAGCCTCTGTAGGCGATGCAAAGGGGTGGCCATTAGTGATTCCAAGATTGAAATGGGGGCTGGCCAAATAGCTCAGCGGATTAAAGTGACTGCAAGCAAACAAAAAGGCTGGAGGTTCAATCCCTGGGCCTGCCATGCTGGCCTCACCCCCGGGGGTGCACTGAGATGGCAATTGGAACTGGGTGTGGTGACACACACCCATAATCCCAGCTCCTGGGAGGCTGTAAACAGGTGGATTACTATGAGTCCGATCTAGTAATGAGATCCTAAACACCCTGTAGACCCTTCCCTAAAATACACATACAAAAAAAAAAAAAAAAAGATTGAAATGGACACAGGTGAGGGTGCCGACTGCATGCTGAGCATGTAATTGTGTAATAACTGGGTGGGCAGTGTGTCAAAAATTGAGATGACTATGCGACTGTAGGTAATGCTGGGCTGCATCAGGGTTGCACAGAACCACTTAGGGATTATTTTCTGTGGCAGTAACTGAAGCTAGGGGAGGCTGGATTATTGTCATTCCAAAAAATAGGGGCAGGGAGGAGAAAATTAGTTATACACTTGAAAAAAGACTCTATGTAACGGCAGGAATTGGAAGTAAAATAGTGTGGAAACTGGTAAAGGTGAGCACTGTTTGGACCAGGGCGCTGGAAATCCCACTGGGGTAGAGCACTTCCAGTAGGTAGGGTAGGGACTTCATGTGCTGCAGGGCAAGGGTGGAGAGGCCGTTCCCAGTGGTCTCAAGTGGTGTCTACTGGGAGCAAGGCCGATTGCTGGGAGTGACCCAGAGTGACTGCGGTGTCCATGGTGGTGAAAGGTTCAGGGAGAGTGGGAAGGGTGCTGGGATTTGAAGCTACGAGAAGCGGTGTTCTAATCTGTCTGCAGCTTCCTCTGCACAGGACTATGTGATGACTGGTCACATGGTCGCTGTCAGCTGGGGCACTTGGTACCAGCAGAGATTTCATTGGCTACTTTTTCCTCGTGACTTAGATACAACACAGAAGGCGCTTGTCAGGCATCAAATGGATTTTGCTGGAGTGAATCTCTGTTAAGAGGCTGAGATTTCCATATGAATTGCTCTCCGATGGCTGATGTCTCTTATCTAACCTTGATGACAGCCAAATACAAGACACATGAGCCATATGGAAGTTTTCTCAGAAATAGAGGGAAAATTGAAAGACCTCAGTGACAGAAGCATGGAGGTAGAGCAGTGCCACGATTCTGAGCATTCGGAAAGGCTGCGGTCCAGGGTGAGCCCAGCCCTAGGAATGAGCAGGCCTCGGGGTGGCTTCCCAGCCTCAAATCCTTGACTCAAAATCCAGTGTCCAGGAAGAAGCACCTGACTGCCTTCATTTGGGCCGAAGGACCAGAGAGGCTTGTCATGCCTGCACAACAGCCAATTCTCTTCAAGGAAGCAGGAATGCTCTGATCAGCAACACCACATGCATCTACTAATAACAGGGGCAGTCTCGGACTGCAGCATGGTAGAGGGACAGTTGGATAAGGATAGAGAATGTCTGGGTGCTGTGAGGTAAAAATCAAGGACAGGCTATTTTAGCACAGAAGGAAAAGGAAGAATTTCAAAGCCAATAACCCAGTTGTTGAGCTCTCTAAGCCTGGAGCTGGGTGGGGAGAAATGGAGAGCAGGAGGCAGAGGTGGGTGCAACCAGTGTCAGAAGGAGCCCAGCCTCCACTCTGCCCCTGGGCTTCCTTCTCTCCCCCTCTCCTCCAAACTCTGGCTGCACAGAGCCAAAACCTGTGCCTCAAGTCAGGCTTTCTGAAAGCGATCCAAGCTGAGTATTCTGATCCAAGAGGCTTACTGGGAACAGCTTTTTAGCAGAAGAGAGGTGGAAGCAGGAGGAGCAGGGAAGACTTTAGCTGCAGCAGAAGGGCTCAGTGGGGGGCTGTGGAGCACCGTGCACATGCTCGCATCAGAGGCCTTTGTCACCTGGCTGTAGTGCGAGGAAGTGTGTGGCAGGCAGCTTAGCATGCAGGAGTGAAGGGCTTGCACCAAGCCAAGGGAAATCCTCCTGCCAGCAGGCAGCTGGCATCTGTGAGCCGACAGCTGGGACAGAGGGGCACCTGCCTGGGGGAGGGTCTGGCTGGCACCTCCTGTACCTTTAACATGGGTGATCTGAACTTGGGCAGGCACAGGAGCTCCTGAAGAACTTCTTGTCACAGAGTGCCAGGCTCCATGTCCAGAACTTTCTACCTGGTTTCTGCAGGTAGATCCCAAGCACTTGCATTTGCAACCATTTTGCAGTGGGTGGTGCTGGTGCTGGTGTAGGGAGTATGCACCCAAAAGCTGCTGGCCTGCAGCACATGGCCGTAGGGTTGGGAACTATCTGGCTTGTGTGCAAGAGCTAAGCTAATGCCTGTAGTGGTGGCTCCCTTCCTCTACACCAATGAGTGGCTCAGGGCCTAAGCACTAGCTTGGGGGTCTACTTCTCAGGGAAGCCTTCACAGACTTCTGACTGTAATGAACTCCTTGTTGATGCATCTGTTAGCACCATGACCCTCAGCATAGATGCAAAATTGCCGCTGTTACTTTTGTCCTATTGAGCTCTGACTAGGATATGTTGTAGGGAGGAGGGTGGCGTCTTCTCCTCCTTATTGTAAAACCTTGAGTGCGGGGGCTGGCTAGAGGCCACAGTTCAGCTGCAGCCCAATTGTCCGGGCCACTCTTCATTCCTCCCCTGGTTTTGCATCACTATATTTGAACAAATTATTTCTGTTTTTTCTTACTTCATTTTATTTCAACTCATTTTATTATTTCAAAGCAAGTTATAATTATTTCCGATGATGCCATTATTGTATGGTTGCATTTCTTCACCTGGAAAATGGAAATGCAAACACCAGGCTGTCAGGAGGAGAGACTGAGATTCATGGACAATGCCTGGCACACGGAGAGTGGGCAGCAGCATCTGCCTCCATGTCCTCCAGCGTGGCATTCACGTGCAATCAATGCTTATCACATATAAGTCAGTAATAAATAATATCTGAACTAAAATTACATACTAGGTGAAGTGATTGTCAAACAATACAAAAAATCCTTCCCTACATCATGCCAATTACACAAATGTCCCAGTTGAAGTCTTGAGTTCAATTATCGGGACATTCCTGGGCCTGAGCCATGAATCTATGTTTCTTCCTGATGTCTTAATCACATAGAATGCAAACATGAAGCTACAGAAAAGAGACAGTTTAGGCCCGCAAGATGGCTCAGGGGACTAAGCTCCTGCTTAGGCAAGCACAGGGACCGGGGTTTGATGCCTGGCACTACATGCCCCATGGGCCCTGCCTCCAGGTGTGCTGAGCTGGCCACCATGGTGGTGCATGACTGCAATCCCAGTGCTGGGGAGGCTGAACAGAGCAGTGCCCCCGGTGCCACCTCTGGAGAGTGTGTGTGACCTGAAGTTCACCGGGACCACAGAGGGCTCTGTGTTGGCTTGTCCTGTGTTTGCCTGGTTTCTGGATTTTGGGTTTGGATTAAAGTACTACATATTCTTTACAAGTCTCCTTAGTAATGTCGTTCCAATCATGTAAGTTACAAGGATTTTCTTTTGTTTGTTTGTTTGTTATGTTTTTGTTCATGTTCTATCAGTAAAAATCATCAGAGCTCTTTCTGGGTTCATGTCACCCATAAAACTTGGAATAAGATAGGACCTGTGTTCAGTTCCTGAGTCTGCCAGAAAAAGTTACTGCAGAGTTTCTGACTTTGAAGCAGAGAAATTTGTTCTTTTACCGTGCTGATATACAAAGGTCCAAACTCAGCCAGGGACAGGGCGCCATCCTCAGAAGGCCCTAGGGAGGGACCCTAGTTGACACGCCCTGCTGGGAGTGGCTCAGGTGTCTCTCAGCTGGCAGCTATGACATCCTGCTCTGAGCCTTCATCTGCACATGGTTTCTCCTCTCTCTGACTCCAGACTGTCCTGCTTTTTCTTCTGTAACAGTACTTGTCACTGCAGCTATGGCCCACTTGTATAATCCAGTTGGATCTCATTTTGATATCCTTTCCACAAATAAGATAAAACTCTTATTAGATTCCCAGGTTACAAGGTAGATATAAGGTTGGGGGGCACAACTTAATCAACTATCTGCTAAAGGTAAGTCAACGTCCCTTTTGCATGGAAGTGTAGGCTGGTGTAGTTAAGACTTCGGCCCACAGTTTCAATGGGAGCTAGTTTTTCCTAGAAATGTTCTAATTGCCTTTGATCACTTTCCCAGTTATCTTTTAGTCATAGTCTATGACTGTAAAAAAAAATGGAATAAATTTTTTTAAAGGTATCGTGAAAATGTCCAAATAAGTGAGCACTGTTAGAATCCCTTCCAACTACTCCAGGTCACTTTGGACTCACCCTTAGCGCTAGGTAATAATGCATCACAGTAGAGGAATCAGAATTGTTAGTTAGAGCCACCCCTTTTATTCAAGTTATTCTAACAGGGCCTCTTTCCTCGGATCTCCTTGCATTGTGTCTCTCACGTGTGTTCTAGGACTGGACTACAAATGAAGTTAGTGCATTTGCAAAACTTTGTTACAATCAGCCCACGCCAAGAAATGGCTGAGGACTCAAACAGTATCTGCGAGGTTCTCCAGTGTTTAAAAAAGCACTGCTGAAACTATCCTTTCTTTCAGATCTTTTGACTGAATCGTTACTGTGTTTTCTAAGGTTATTTTAATAGGTTTCGTCAGCGAGTTATTTTTTATTCTCTGCACAGTGTTTGAAAATCCTGCCTGAAGGTCTGAGTCTACAATGTATTTGCAGCTTGGCTTGGAGTGTATAAATTTTATTCCAAGTTTTGAGAACGACATCTGTCTCACTTTAAGCGGCTGGACAGTGCTAGTGTGAAATAAACATTGGCAGAAATTCAGGAGAATGTGCTCCGCAGAGTGGGTGCCAGGTGTTGAACTTGTCCGGCTTAACGTGGGGCCCATCCGCGAGGAGGGCAGTGGGCAATGCCCAGGGGCACACTCAGCCCAGGCACAAACTAAATGCGCACTGTGCCCGTGATGAGACCAGCTGCAGGGAACAAGGTGCAGATCTGTCCCAGCAGACTGCGCTATATTGCTACTGAAAAATCGCAGCCTTGGATGGGCAGGTGTGCCCAGCAAGGACAACCAGGCAACAGTAATGGATGTGACAGCAGGACGGTGAGCAAGCAGTGGAATCAGCTACGGCGCTGGCAAGGGATGTAGTTCACTCTCGAACCCAGACAAAGGAAACTGAATTAAGTATCTACAGCCTGAATCCATACACACTCAGGCTCAGGTGAAGCACGGGCTTCGCTCGCTTTCTGTTTGCTATTTTATATTAAGAAATCTACAGATCAAAGAACAATTACAGCAATTAACATAAAATTATATAGAAAAATTCAACATCAAAATATAATTGCAAGGGCCAGCCTAATAGCTCAGCAGACTAAAGGCCCTGCTCAGGCAGAAGGCAGAGGCTGGGGTTCCACCTTCAGCGTGCCGTGCCAGCCCTGCCTGTGGGGTGCCTGAGAAGGCGACTGAGGTGGGGCGTGGTGGCGCCCGCCTGTAATCCCAGCACTAGGGAGGCTGAAAACAGACTCACTATGAGTCTGATCTATGTAGTGAGACCCTGTAGACACTGTTCTAAATACTCTCTCTCTCTATATATATATATATTTTTTTTTTTAATAAAAATTTCTAACAACTGGATGTGGTGGTGCACACCTATAACTCCAACACTTGGAAGGTTGAGACAAGAGGATCACTAAGTTTGAGGCAAGCCTGGGTTGTACAGTGAGCTCAAGACCCCTCCTGAACTACACAGCAAGACCTGTTTCAAAGAAAACCCCTAATAAACCAAACACAAAACCCCGTAAAAACCAACCAACCAACCAAATAAACAAACAAAAAGCCCCATAAGAAACCCACACCCAAATGCCCTAAACTTTTCTAGCAAATTAAATAGGAAACTGTCTTAACATGGCAAAACCTCAAGTGAATTGTGACATTTTGTTTTCAAATAATTAGAGTCAATATCAAGGAAAAAGTTTGTCTTATTTATTACACATCAAAGTGAAAATCCCCTGGGGGAGTAGATCAGCTGTCACAAAAGGGTGACCCCAGGAAGAGACCATGCAGCTCACATCCAGGCCGGCAAGGTCGAGGGGTGAGCAGCACTGGACAAATGGCACCAGGGTGTCTGCCATCCACTTGAAATCCATGTGGTTAGACCCTCACTTTCTTCGGGCCCCAGAGGAGCTTCCAAGTTGACTACAACTTCCATGTGAGACCATGAAACAGTAAATTCACAGAGCACATTGTAGACTTCTGCACAATTTTGAAAAATAAAACGCTTTTTAAAAATGAGAACAAAAGGCACAGAGGAAACATGAATACCCACTGAACTTACTTTGAAAATAATGGTTACACACCAGATTTCTTAAAGAAAGCCAAAGCCATGCCTTGGGATTACGTCTTCATAGTGTGGACAGCTGGAAATGATGATTAGCCAGAACGGGGTCCCCCTTAGGAATAAGGCAAACAGAACGAACAACTGACAGTAAAACAAACATGAGACATGAACGGATCATGCACAGGAGACGAAGCCAGGTGAGAATTAAACAGAGTCATCTCCAGAAGCTTGGTACTAGTTGTAAATGTGCAAATGGAAACCTCACCCTTTTGCACAGCTGCCCGTGTCCATCACACATAGAACTTGGGAGCGTGGTTCTTCAGCGGGCAGCTGGCAGGGCCTAAATCATAGGTGAACAGCAGCATGGGAAAGTCCTGTGGAAGGCCTCAGGGCATCAGTGTGTCTCATGCCATCAACTCTTGCGCCAACATGTAGGTCGTACTGGAATAAACCAATGACACATGGCATTGTTTGCAATGACAATAAAGTGTGTGCGTAGGGAGAGACAGAAGTGATGGCGGATCCTAGCAATAGCTGAGGGTGGGCAGTTATTACGTATGTACTGATGCGTTGTCTAACAGTAGGGCTACCTCTCAGAAGCCTCATGCTGGGTGCGGAGCAGAGGGAGAGGCTGGTCACATCCACACGCTGACAACATTTGTGGGATACGGAATAATCATCTGAAAGTGAGGCTATACACTTATATGGAGCTTTTGCCTTATGGAAAATATATCTGAAGGCTATGAGTGGATTTGGTGAGAATGCAGCTCATGGAAGCCACGGCCACCGGGGACGGGGAGAGTGAAGGAGAAATGCAGGGAGGGTGGAAGCTCCCAGCAGGGGAAGCAAGAGAGATCGGGAGTACAGGGCAGAGCTGGGCAGCCCGTGGCCTCTTACGCAGCACTTGACGCTGCCCTTGTGGTCTCCCAGACAGGGCAGACCTGAAGCTAAATCAGACTCCTCCTTCGTGTGGGCTTTGGCAGGGGCTGCCGGGAGGTGGGCCCAGAGTCGGATGCTCCCTGGGGGCTCTGCGCCGAAGCTCCGCTGCCTGGGTTCTTGGGTTGCTGGGGGAAAGCCGCTTGAGTCCAGGGCAGACACAGCGGGCTGCCACCCTGCCAACCCTTCCTCTGCGGCTGCCCTTCCCTCCCATCCATGAAAGAAACCAAAACGGCAATACTTCCTTGAAACTGAGGATGGCTGAGGACATAGACATTCGCCCAAGTGGAAACATCCGGACAGTTCTAGGAGAAACAGAGACAGGGAACAGCCCAGGGGAAGCCAGTGCTCCAGCCTCCTGTGCTTCCTTGAGGGCGAAGGGACAGCTGCGAGAATGGCAGTGTTCTCAGCACCCCACCCCCGCCTGGGGTGCTCCCTGCGCCTCACCAGCACAATCAGTCACCTGCTCATTGTTGTCTTAGGGCACAGCATCCTGATGGATGCGTTCCTGTGAGACCAAAAAGGTACCTTACTGCAAAGTTCCTGAGAGGTCCACTGAATTCGGGTCCCCTGAGCCGCTGGCGACATGTGCACACCGGCTAAAGCTTCCTCAGCGACATGTGCACACCGGCTAAAGCGTTCTCAGCTTGCATGGCGACGCTCTTCCCCCTTGGCCCGGGCTCTAGGAGCAAAGGACCTGTTTCCAAGACTTTCCAAGACTGATGAGAGCACTGCCCCTCCTAGGGCCAGGGATGGAACCCCAGTTGCTGCGGGCTTTGAGTCGTGAGGGCCAGCTCAAGAGCAGAGAGGTCGGAGACATGCCCTGGGGCAGGCCCGCCGCACAGCGGACTCGGTGAGCTCTGATTCTGCATCGCTTGTGGGGCTCGTGCCTTCTTTGTTTCCCCTCCCTCCCCCACACCTCTCCAGGGACTCTCCCGAAATGCAGCAGGAAGGTCAAAGCGGGGTTCATCAGCCTAGAGCCGGTGAGCGGACTGGTATTAATTATGAACACAATGATTATGAAAGTATTAGCAGGAACAAGGATATGTGCTGCCCTGACACAATAAAAGACTACTCCTGCAGTCCACCTTCGACAGCAATAAATTTGCTGCATACTCCTTGTTAAATACTTTTCCCCCTTATCTTTAACCTCGACATTATTAAAACTGCACCAGGAATCTATTTTAAAAATCTCACCATGACATTTTAACAGAAAACAATGACCTCACCGTTTTGTGGGTGCCGCAATCACCCAGCAGAACGCAGCGACTCTTGCTCCCCCAGAAAATCAACATTCAGGAGAATGCTTGTTTAAAACTCTTTATGTGGTTGTTATTTGTAAGTGGGCTGGAGCTTCTGGCCACACAGAACGAGAGCGGTCCGCTGCAGAGCGTTTCGTGTCCGCGGTCCTCGCCAGCCGCCTTTCATCTCGCTCCTGCTGGCATTCTGTCTCCCGGGCGGGGAGCCAAAGTCGGCCCAGGGTTCAGGGGAGGATCGTGGCGCTGGAGAACACAGCGGACCCCACCGGCTAATGACGCTCACCTCGAGCCCCGCCGCGTGTCCCTGCGGCACACAGCAGACTGCTCTTTCCCAATCACTTTTCCTTTCCTTTCGTTTCGTTGCCTCTTGAGCTACAGAAGCCGCTGCTCGGGCTTGCTGTGCCACACCAACTGCCACAAGCGGCTGCTTTCCGGCAGCTTCGGGCCCCTCCACGCTGCGGGTAGGGCGTGGTGGTGGCCCCGCTGTTGCTGTCATTGAAGGAGACTGAGCGATGCTGGGACAACGGGGTGGATGGATGTGAAGGAGGCGCCACGCTGTCTCAGATCCCTCACCACTTTCCTAATTTCCCCCAAAGCCCCTGCAGCCCACTACCCTCTCCTGCTCCTCCTCTCTCCTTCAGCACCTGAATAAAGAGGCTCAGAAAAGGGACTTTCATAGAGCAACGCGCTCCATCTCAGAGGTTGGAACTCACAAAGGCCACTCTCCACCTAAAACCTTCATCAAAATTAGGATTTCACAGCCTTCCAATTAGAAAGCGTTGTATGTGAGTGGGATCGGCTGTCTTGCCGAGCATGGAGGAGAGACAAAGAGGGTATCAGGATGTTGTGTTTGAAATTGGTCATTGTTAATGGCACCATGTGCACTTCCAATTTTTAAAAAAAATGTCTGGGTGTAGAAGGCATTGCCTCTCTCCCACATCAGAATTAAATCAACATTGGACAAATCACTATTGAACCCCAGTCTGCCTTATGCTCTTGAAGGGCACAGGCTCATGGCTCAGCACGAAGGATCCCAGGGATGAGAGCGGAGAGGAGTGTCCTGGGTCTCGGCTGTCCACCCTGTCCACAGCTGCCTGGCCAAGAGGCACACATCAGGCCAGCAGGAGCGGGTCAGAGCCTGCATTCTGGTGGGAATGGTGGAAGTGTGGGACCGAAGATGCTGGAAGGGGCTGGACAGAGCTTTACTGCAGCGCAAGTTGCTGCCGGGGGCCAGTCTGGGAACCACACACTCAGAACTACAGGTGCTCCTGGCTTCAGGGAAGATGCACAACCAGGAGGGGACACTTGGGACCACAGGAGGGTCACCAGTGCCTTTGTTGTCAGCAGCACCATGTGAGCCTGGCTGCAAAATCTCAGGGTCTCTACAAGAGCCCCCTCTTCAGGTGAGCACATTGTGGAATTGGGGGATTTCTCCCTAGAATAAAACAACAGCTATTCTAGAAGAAGCAGATTTAACTGAGTGATCGTTTCCTGTTTGTGATTTTTTGAAAGTGGACTGCACTGTGGGCTCAGATTTGGTGGGATTGACACTGCTGTGCCGGACACGGGGTTAAGGGTGCCATTGGTCGCCACATCAGATCTCTGCATATTGGCTTTCTGCAAACGTAACAGCAGAGCACTCTGCAGCCCTTAAGGATGTAGGGAATGTTAATAAGAGCTTTCCCCCATGATGCTAGATGTCTAGGATGCTATTTTTGCTTTCTAAAAAAATAAATAAATAAAAAACCAAACTATTTTCAAAGTCTTAAAAAATATAATTTTTGGAAAGGTTTTGTTTTGGGTTCAGTTTTGCCTGAGGAACATGGTGTTGCTAGCCCCCACCAGGGCTGACCCTCCCCTGAAGGGGAAGCAGAAGAAGCTCCCATGCCCCCTGCTTCCTCGGTGAGCCTGCATGCTTCCCATCCAGCCCGAGCGCCCCAAGGAGCCCCTCCGCCCGTTGCCCAGTCTGTGGACCGCCTCCCATCTCACCCACCTCCAGTTTACGCCTTACATGCGGAGCCTTCCTTCGAGGCATCCTGGCTGATTTTCTCCCTAGAGAGTGTGTCTGCTCATGGTACTGAGGCCTGGACCATATGTCCAAAACAAACAAGCTTCTTAGAAATATTGTTGCCTGAGAAACATAGGCCAGCGTGTTGCTTTTCTACTTGATGATACTTTTCCATAAATACAATTTTAACTTAGTTTTCTTCTAGGCTTAAGTACAAAATAAGCTTTAACTTCCTGTGCTCCTTTCCACAGAATCCAAATGGTAGACTGTAAAGCATCATGACCTTTTTACTTTCATTTCCATTTCTCTTTTCTCTCTCTCTCTCTC